>JAUIMM010000509.1:4600000-4860779 GCA_031769625.1 Taudactylus pleione
GCGCCCCCCCTCCCTGTACTCAGCTGTGCCAGTGGGGTATGGCCAGCCTGCGGTGAAATACTGAAGTGAAGGGAAAAACAGCAAACAGTGACAGTATTACGCTGGGCATTGAGGTCCCATTGGGGGAGTAGAATGCTTTGGTGATACACTATCTGACATTAAGGGGTACCTCCTTTGGCACTGCTTTATGTATAGCACCTAGGTTCTGACTTTTATTTCATTTGAATCATTGCCATCAGTCAGTAGAGCAGATTGTATTATATATTCTGAGCATTTAACTTAAAATTGACAGAATACATGTGCTAGAGTGAGATTCCACAGGGTGCACAGCTTATTACTGCCCCAAGCAGCTTTCACTGGAGTGGGGACACCTATGGGAAGCTCCTTTCTCAGCTATGCTCCTACTTCGCAAATATACATTGCACCTATATTAATGTGAGTACTACTACTCATGCAGTGTCAGTCTGGAGCATGAAGCGCCCACTGGGGTTATCCAGTGGTAGGGGCCTATGCTTTGGGGCATGGTCAGCCCCCACAGAAGCTTGGACAGACATTAGTGACCATTAACTGACCCTCTAATAGAATAACAATGTATAGTTCAAGTGCACAGTCTGAAACTGACATTAGAGCAAGTGGTAGGGCCCCCAGGAAGTGGGGCCCACCGGGGATTTCCCCTGTACCCCTGTGGGCCAGTCCAACCCTGTACATGTTCTGTCTACCACCATTTTTTCAGGTCTCCTAATACAGAAATGTTTAAAAGACCTTTCAAATAACACTTTGTGGTCATGCCTGGGAACACCTCATTACTTTATATAGCAAAGCAGTGACTTTTTTTTTAAACTCATACCTGCCAATAAGCAAAGGAGAGGAGAGGGGTGCTGATAGAAACCAATAAGAAAGGAGAGGGGAGGTGACAGAAGCCAATAAAAAAGGAGAGGGGAGGGACAAAGAGTTGATCAGAGAGGGGTGGTGACAGAGGCCAATAAGAAAGGAGAGGGGAGGGACAAAGAGTTGATCAGAGAGGGGTGGTGACAGAAGCCAATAAGAAAGGAGAGGGGAGGAGCAAAGAGTTGATCAGAGAGTGGTGGTGACAGAAGCCAATAAGAAAGGAGAGGGGAGGGACAAAGAGTTGCTCAGAGAGGGGTGGTGACAGAGGCCAATAAGAAAGGAGAGGGGAGGGACAAAGAGTTGATCAGAGAGGGGTGGTGACAGAAGCCAATAAGAAAGGAGAGGGGAGGGACAAAGAGTTGATCAGAGAGGAGTGGTGACAGAAGCCAATAAGAAAGAAGAGGGGAAAGGCAAAGAGTTGATCAGAGAGGAATGGTGACAGAAGCCAATAAGAAAGGAGAGGGGAAGGGCAAAGAGTTGATCAGAGAGGAATGGTGACAGAAGCCAATAAGAAAGGAGAGGGGAGGGGCAAAGAGTTGATCAGAGAGGGATGGTGACAGAAGCCAATAAGAAAGGAGAGGACAGGGGCAAAGAGCCAATCCCATGGTAGAGAGGGGAGGGAATTAAAGAGGTGAGAAGTGATTTGTAATCAATCTGACAGGAAAGGGGAAGTGACAGAAGATGATCACAGATTAATAATCATCATCCAGAACTTCTCAGAGTGCATCAATTTGGAGCAGAACACAGGCCGGAGCGAGAGAGTAAAATTCTACATTGCGGCAATCAGATGGGAATTATTTGTACTCAGCCGATGCCGCTGAGCCGGGAAACTACTAAGACGTCTACTGCTGCTCTCCGGAGATCACAAAAGGTCCACAATAACCAGAGAAATGTATTGTCTGTATAGCACATTATACACGGTCCTTATTATCTGATATTCTGCGCTTTAATAAAGAGGTGATGTAATTAAGCAACACAGAAATGGAAGCAACAGTGCTAATGTGTTTTAACAAACGTTTGCTGTGTACTTATCCCCTATATTAGGTAGGCTGCACCATAACCTTTAATGGCCATCTATAAAGTGATTACCAGTCACTAGACATCTCCGAAAACACAACTAATCTAGTGCAAAGACACTTAGGGGCCTATTCATGATGTTAATTATCGATGTGATGTGAAATCAGCTGCCCCGCGAAAGGCTTCACTGCTCCTTTTCGGAACAGTGAATCTTTTCACTGCTCCTGTCGGAGCAGTGACGGCGGTACGCATGTGCGACCTACAGGTCACGCATGCGCACACAAGCCCCGACGTCCGGCAGAAGGAGATGGACAGGGAAGGAGGAATCCAAAAGGATCCCTTCTCGCATCCCGGACCTACTTCCCATAGGGAAGAGCGGGTTACGAACCCCAAGTGGGGCTATTCGCCATCTGAAGATGGCAAAAGCCCCCCGCAGTCAAGCTCCGAAAATATAATATTTTCAGAGCTTGATGAATTCTGTCCCCATACTAGTGGATGGGGCCATTCCGCAAACAGAAGGTAAGTATGAGATATCTGTGATACTAGTGTATGGGGACAGCGGGCCATTCTGCAAACAGAAGGTAAGTAGGAGATATCTATGATACTAGTGTATGGGGACAGCGGGCCATTCTGCAAACAGAAGGTAAGTAGGAGATATCTATGATACTAGTGTATGGGGACAGTGGGCCATTCTGCAAACAGAAGGTAAGTAGGAGATATCTATGATACTAGTGTATGGGGACAGCGGGCCATTCCGCAAACAGAAGGTAAGCAGGAAATATCTGTGATAGTAGTGTATGGGGACAGCGAGCCATTCCGCAAATAGAAGGTGAGTAGGAGATATCTGTGATACTAGTGTATGGGGACAGCGGGCCATTCTGCAAACAGAAGATAAGTAGGAGATATCTGTGATACTAGTGTATGGGGACAGCGGGCCGTTCCGCAAATAGAAGGTAAGCAGGAGATATCTGTGATACTAGTGTATGGGGACAGCGGGCCATTCCGCAAACAGAAGGTAAGTAGGAGATATCTGTGATACTAGTGTATGGGGACAGCGGACCATTCTGCAAACAGAAGGTAAGTAGGAGATATCTGTGATACTAGTGTATGGGGACAGCGGGCCATTCTGCAAACAGAAGGTAAGTAGGAGATATCTATGATACTAGTGTATGGGGACAGCGGGCCATTCCGCAAACAGAAGGTAAGCAGGAGATATCTGTGATACTAGTGTATGGGGACAGCGAGCCATTCCGCAAATAGAAGGTGAGTAGGAGATATCTGTGATACTAGTGTATGGGGACAGCGGGCCATTCAGCAAACAGAAGGTAAGTAGGAGATATCTGTGATACTAGTGTATGGGGACAGCGGGCCGTTCCGCAAACAGAAGGTAAGTAGGAGATATCTGTGATACTAGTGTATGGGGACAGCGGGCCGTTCCGCAAACAGAAGGTAAGTAGGAGATATCTGTGATACTAGTGTATGGGGACAGCGGGCCATTCCGCAAACAGAAGGTAAGCAGGAGATATCTGTGATACTAGTGTATGGGGACAGCGGGCCATTCCGCAAACAGAAGGTAAGCAGGAGATATCTGTGATACTAGTGTATGGGGACAGCGGGCCATTCCGCAAACAGAAGGTAAGTAGGAGATATCTGTGATACTAGTGTATGGGGACAGCGGGCCATTCTGCAAACAGAAGGTAAGTAGGAGATATCTATGATACTAGTGTATGGGGACAGTGGGCCATTCTGCAAACAGAAGGTAAGTAGGAGATATCTATGATACTAGTGTATGGGGACAGCGGGCCATTCCGCAAACAGAAGGTAAGCAGGAAATATCTGTGATAGTAGTGTATGGGGACAGCGAGCCATTCCGCAAATAGAAGGTGAGTAGGAGATATCTGTGATACTAGTGTATGGGGACAGCGGGCCATTCTGCAAACAGAAGATAAGTAGGAGATATCTGTGATACTAGTGTATGGGGACAGCGGGCCATTCCGCAAATAGAAGGTAAGCAGGAGATATCTGTGATACTAGTGTATGGGGACAGCGGGCCATTCCGCAAACAGAAGGTAAGTAGGAGATATCTGTGATACTAGTGTATGGGGACAGTGGGCCATTCCGCAAACAGAAGGTAAGTAGGAGATATCTGTGATACTAGTGTATGTGGACAACAGGCCATTCCGCAAACAGAAGGTAAGTAGGAGATATCTGTGATACTAGTGTATGGGGACAGCGGGCCGTTCCACAAACAGAAGGTAAGTAGGAGATATCTGTGATACTAGTGTATGGGGACAGCGGGCCATTCCGCAAACAGAAGGTAAGCAGGAGATATCTGTGATACTAGTGTATGGGGACAGCGGGCCATTCCGCAAATAGAAGGTAAGCAGGAGATATCTGTGATACTAGTGTATGGGGACAGCGGGCCATTCCGCAAACAGAAGGTAAGTAGGAGATATCTGTGATAGTAGTGTATGTGGACAACGGGCCATTCCGCAAACAGAAGGTAAGTAGGAGATATCTGTGATATCTCCTGCTTCACCTTCTTAATGAATGGCCCGAATACTTAATTGTTACAATTGCAGGTGAAAATGTGCTTTTTTACCTGCTTTTGTGACAATTAAGTGATGATGAATAGGCCCCCTTTTGACACATTTTGTTAATACTGAATTAATTGATACTGTCCTTTTAAAAGGGCTCTTGGATTCCAGCTTGATCTCGAGTCAACAACAGACCTATTTGATGTATTTTATGGTGGCCTAGATGTGCGTTTAGTCAGGACCTAAAATAAGGTCAGGGACTTGGAGCTGGGGCCCTGTGACTGTCAGAAATGCCATAGGTTCTCTAAGCCACCTTCCTCGTAGCCCCAGAATAATGGCCCCTGGACTTATGTTCCGAGGTGAACAGTCTGAGCAAGTTGATATTAGAGAGCTATTAATAACACTGACTATTAATTATTTTCTGTCTACTAAAGACAATGCAGATTGTTTGTTTTTTCTTACATTATTCCTGGTAGTTTGCTATACAAAGTCCATCCAAAAGGTACAAAAGGCAGTAACCGGTCAGAATGCCGACATTCAGAATGTCGACAGTTAGAATGTCAACATGTTCTGAATGTTAAAAATCAGAATGACGAGATAGACATTATGTTAACATGCAACAAGCCTACATACAGGAAAATGTTGATGTGTTCACTATGTCGACTTTGCACATGTCAACAGTCAAAAACTGTCGATATAGTATTTTAATGCTACATTTAGATTTAGGCTAAAACAGTCAAAAATGCTATGTCGACATTTTCATTACCGACTTGATGAACATGTCGAGATAACATCCATGTCGACATTCTGACTGTTGCCATTCAGAACATGTTGACATTCTGGTGATATTCTCAATGTCAACATACCATACCACTATCTTCTCCCCTCGCTGGCACTAATCGCAGCTTTTTCTCCAGGCATAAAAGCTTGGATTCATTTGTGATCACTTGAGAAATGTATTTATCGTTTAATTCTCATCTCTGTAAGTCAGGGCAGCGCTACCATCAGGTCAGCGGTGGTTGATGCCTAGGGCGCCAATCAGGGGTTGATTTATAGGAGGGGATGGATCCATGTGCCAGCTTCGTGTGCTCTCCCCTCATGCTGGAGCTCGTTCATGCGCATATTTCTAGGAGAATGACGCCGGTGTCATTTTCCTGGAGAGGCGATCGTGAGGTGACTATATTAAATCATACTTGCCTACCCTCCTGGAATGGCAGGGAGGCTCCCAAAAATCGGATGGCGTTCCCAGCCACCCGGAAAGGTGGAAAAGTCGGGAGCTGGGGCCATACGTCACCAGCGAGGTGGGCGGCACAGGCGGCTGATGATGCAATTTGCATTGAATTGCATCATCGTGGCTGCGGCCCCCGTTAGTCTCAGCATTGCATAGCGGGGGGCGGGGATAACGATGACACATTCGCTCCGCCACGCACCCCAAACAACCACCTCTGCCCAGACCCGCCCTTCTCCAACAAGCCCCACCCCCCGCAGACTCAAAAGGTTGGCAAGTATGTATTGAATGGGTGCAGGGTGAGTAGTGTGGGCACACCTTGACTCAGGGACCTGTGTGCACCGCAGGTCCTGTGCCCCTGATAGATACCCCAGTGGCATCAATGATTAGTGGGCAGCAAAAATACTAGGGGGGAGATTTATCAAAGCTTCAAGAAAGATAAAGTGGAGAGAGATAAAGTACCTACCAATCAGCTTCTGTCATTTTACAGGTTGCGTTTGAAAAGTGACAGTTAGGAGCTGATTGGTTGGTACTTTATCTATCTCCACTTTATCTCTCTTCAATCTTTGATAAGTCTCCCCCTTAATATGTGACTCAGAGAGTGTTTTTATGTCCTCATGGAGCCCCTAAGCTACAAGACTAAAGGGAGCAGTAGATGTCACCACCCTCTCCTTCCGGCAAAAACCCGCAGGGGGCGCTGTCTCCAGAATGGAGGAGGCCGCAGTACCTCCGCCAGCCCTGCTGACAGTACATATAACTGATAAGATTCGCGTTTGCACACTAACCTCCTACCTCAACACTGAAATTTTTCTGGTCTTTGGGACACAATTGTACATTGTTCCCAAAGTGCCTTGTCTAACATCACAGGCAGCTGACATATGATTCAGCAAACAAATATTATGGAAGGTTATTAGGGTCCCGGCCTGACACTGTTTGCTTCATCAAACATCGTTGTTACAGAGTGAATGAGATACAAAGCGTCACAAGACAACAGGATTGTTTGAATTCCATGACAAAGCAGCACAGAATGCGATTGCTCATTGTAATATCCCACATCAGCGCTGGTCGCCTGCATTTCTGATATACAGCTATCAGGGCAATAATTACCAGACACATAGGGAGGGGGGATTCAGAGGTGGACGCAGGGAAGCCATCGGGCGCAAGTGTCAGTTGGGTTAATTCTGTGCAAGCGTTCCGAGGCCTGATGGTTGCCGCACATGGACACAGATTGAAATTGGAGATCCATGCAATTTTGATGGGTGCTGCTGGGTGATAACTGAGGATGGGGGTGTCTACCAGTCACGGGCGTGTAGCGGGTGTGTTGGTTTCATCCATAGTCAGACTGGGTAATGAAGGGCCCACCAGGAAATATACTGGTAGGGGCCCAAGCTTAAGAGGGTGTGGCCAGCCACCTAATGGGGTGTGGCCAGCCATCACAGAGGGACTTGACCAACCATTAGAGAGGACATGTGATTAACAGGGCCCCTTTATAAAGGAGTGGACAGCGGTGTGTCAGGGCCATCCACTTTGATTGGCAGGAGGGCTAATCTTGGTAGAGTTTCCATAGAAACAAATCAAGCACCCAAGTTCAGGGCCGTAACTAGGGTAGTGCAGGGCAGGGGACGCTGTCAGACCTGTCAATTTTCCTGTTTATTATCATTCTCACTTGTAGCTTCCTCTTCTTTTATCCCCAGCATCTCCTGGCCTCCCCTATCTCTTCCCTGGCCCTTCCCCATGAGGTGGACTATCTTATGTCCCTAATTAAAAAATGAGGGGAGGGCGCCAATGCTCTTTCTGGCACAAGGCACCAAAAAAGTTTAGTTACAGCTCTGCCCAAGATGATCCTGCTGCATCAAGTTTCTGGCCCTTAGGGGTACATTCAATTGGGCGCTAGGTTTAGTGAGGCTAAAACCTTGCGCCCCTTGCAGCCAATTTTGGAATCCCGCAGGTATGCGCGCTCCCGATACCCGCGGGATCCAATTTAAAAAACAGTGGACGCGGGGTTTTCATCAATGAAAACCCTGTGCCGCATAAATAAAAAAAAAAAAAAGTAACTTACCTGCCCGGGTCTCCGTAGCTCCCAGTGGCTTCCCCTCTCTCTTCTTACTGGAGAGGGGGCTGCTGGGAGTCCCAGGGGCTGATGGGAGGAGCAAGGGCTGCTGGGAGATGTAGTTCTCCCAGCGCCCATTCCGGTGGGCCCACACACACTGCACCGGGTATCACACACACACACACACACTCATACACACTTACATACAACACACACACTGACATACTCACCCTGCTGCAGAAGAGCCGGCTCCCGACGCTGGATGCAGAAGAAGATGCAGAAGACAGCGCTGAGGAAGGTGAGTAATTAAGGACTAATTAAGCTAATTGGATACTTCCAATTGCTTAATTAGTCCTCGGGGGGGGTGGGGGGTGGTGTCACAGGGGTGTCAGAGCAAGTCCCGGTGATTTATCCTTAAATCATACTTGCTCAGGAGGTGTGTGATAAAAAAAAAAACCCGTGTTTTTTAAAAAACCGTGCACCTAATAGAATAGCAAAAAACCCGCACATGCAGGAAAAACCTTGCAGGTGCAGGTTTTTTGATATTTTCGCACACAATTGAATATGCCCCTTAGAGTAGGGTTTGGGGTCCTCAGTTTCCCTGCACCCCTGTGGGCCCGTCCAACTCTGACTGCGTCTATAGATGCAGTTGCACTTACCCTGGCAGTCATGGTATAGAGTCGCAGGCATCTAAGCTCAGGGGCACCGAGAGGGGGGGGAGCGGGTACTATTTACCCGACGCCGGGCTTGCTAGAGGGGCAGGCATCTAAGCTCAGGGGCACTGAGAGGGGGGGGAGCGGGTACTATTTACCCGACGCCGGGCTTGCTAGAGGGGCAGGCATCTAAGCTCAGGGGCACCGAGAGGGGGGGAGCGGGTACTATTTACCCGACGCCGGGCTTGCTAGAGGGGCCCGGCGCCGCTCTCCCCCTCCCTCCCTCACTCCTCCTACCCACACAGCAGCCCGCTGCAGTGGGAGACTGGGAGCTGCAGCAGTCTCCTATGCCTGTGGGGGGGAGTGATCAAACTGATCGCACCCCCCTCTGGCTTTGCGCCGGGCTGAGGGGCTCACAGTGGCCCTCTCCCCAGCACACAGTGCCGCTACGGGGCACTGCAAAACAGTTTTTTCTTTAGCTCAAGGAGGCGTGACCACACCTCCCACTATTAGGACACGCCCCCTTCACCTGGGCCCGGCCAGGCTCTCTACGCTCCTGTCTATGCTGCATCTCCACTTGGGTGTTACTGGGCTTTCAAACGTAAGGGGAAATGTATCAAAGCCTCTAAAGAGTGGAGAAGTGGAGAAGTTGCTCATATCAACCAATCAGCTTCTAGCTATCATTTTATAGAATGTAGTTGATAAATACCAACAAGAAGCTGGTCGGTTGCTAATGTCAACTTGTCCACTTTTCCTCACTTTAGAAGCTTTGAAACATCTCCCCCATAGGCTAGGCGTTCTGAGGGCATGTTGTAGGCATGTAGACAGAATGCAGGCTATTCAGACAGGAGTGGGCGCAGATATCAATCTGATTTCAAATGGATCACAGCGCCCAGGGACAGGGCTGTGGGAAATGCTTGCAAATAATGAAAATATCTACTTTCACAAGCAGATAAACAGGGGCAGTGAGGCCGCATAGACGCGGCCAACTATTCATAGAGACGTAGATCATATATTTACACGCACGCAATGCAGCCTGAAATGACCTCCTGAACTCAGAAGTTACTATAATGTTTTAAAAATGCTGTCTCATCAGTGTTCAATGCAAATCAGCTGCCAGTGGGTACCCATTTATAAGGCAGTTAGTTCCTTAAATATTGTGCTGACAGTTTTGGGGAGATGAAATATCATTACGTGCATAATATAGCCGCAAGTCCGTATTTGGACTCCTAGGCACTGTGTGTGACTGTTCCATAAATTAATAAGTATGTATCCCAAATGCTTGTGTTACTTTGTATCCAATGCCCACTGTACCATTGCCTTTACTGGGAAAATACAAGTGCAAGCAGGAAAAGAATAATATTCTGGGGAAACAGTGAAACATGCAAAGAGTATATTGTTACAGCCCCCTGAGTTGTGCACCCCTAGACAGGCACCTAGTTTTTCTACATGGTAAATTTGCGGCTATGTTGCTGGGAGAGATAATTCAGGACATTTTGTATGTATGCTGTACTTCATCACATATTAATTATGCAGAATAATTTTTGGAATAAAAGTTAATGAAGCATGCCAAATGGTCAGTATTGCAGATTAATCTAATCTCGGATGTCATTCTCGGTTTTGTGCCATAACTCTACTTATGACCAAATTATGAAACGTACCAGCCTTACCGGTATTACATTTATATCCCTTAGTTATTCCGCGATGATGACAGATATATGAGCTAATGTTCTTCTCATGTTCAGGTGGGAAAACCAACCAACTAAATCTTCAAAACACTGCGAGCAGAGCAGTCATTCAGAGGCTTGATCCTGACCGCAGTTACGCCGTACAGGTCATCGCATTTAATGAAGACGATGAAAGCAAGCCGGTTCGGGGAGAGTTTAAAAGTACGTAACCATGACCAACGTTGGCAGCTGATACACAGTCACATCAGTATAGAGAGAAGGGATTTATCATGGAAGCAATAAAGCTTGAGTCTAATATTAGATTTATTAATATGAAACACATATTATGTAACTATACCTAACTATGTATTTAATGTACGTGACTTTTTGGTTTCATTTTCTATTTTATTTTTCACACCTATGCTGTGTAATTAATGACGTCAAAGATGCATCATTCTATTTAAATATTGTACATGTGATACAGCAGATGTCAATGCATAGTGCCATAAATCCTGTACAGATATTAACATGTATATTCAGTGTTGCAAGCAGGGCCGAAACTAGAATTTTTGTCAGCTGGGGCAAGGCGGTAATTTGGTACTCCCCCTCCACCTCCAAACAACAACAAAAAAACATCAACAAAGAGGATGAAAAGGGTGTGTGGCACAGTAATGCCAATTATGACACATTATGCCATACAGTAATGACCCTTACAGTGCATTATGTCATACAGTAATGCCCCTTACAGCACATTATGCCACACAGTGATGCCCCTTACAACACATTATGCCACACAGTAATGACCCTTACAATGCATTATGCCACACAGTAATGCCCCTTACAACACATTATGCCATACAGTAATGACCCTTACAATGCATTATGTCATACAGTAATGCCCCTTACAACACATTATGCCACACAGTAATGACCCTTACAATGCATTATGCCACACAGTAATGCCCCTTACAACACATTATACCATACAGTAATGACCCTTACAATGCATTATGTCATACAGTAATACCCCTTACAGCACATTATTCCACACAGAAATGCCCCTTACAACACATTATGCCACATAGTAATGCCCCTTAAAACACATTATGCCACGCAGTAATGCCCCTTAAAACACAATTATGCCACACAGTAATGCCCCTTAAAACACATCATGCCACACAGTAAAGCCCCTTAAAACACATTATACCATACAGTAATGACCCTTACAATGCATTATGCCACACAGTAATGACCCTTACAACACATTATGCCATACAGTAATGACCCTTACAATGCATTATGTCATACAGTAATGCCCCTTACAACACATTATGCCACACAGTAATGACCCTTACAATGCATTATGCCACACAGTAATGCCCCTTACAACACATTATACCATACAGTAATGACCCTTACAATGCATTATGTCATACAGTAATACCCCTTACAGCACATTATTCCACACAGAAATGCCCCTTACAACACATTATGCCACATAGTAATGCCCCTTAAAACACATTATGCCACGCAGTAATGCCCCTTAAAACACAATTATGCCACACAGTAAAGCCCCTTAAAACACATTATGCCGCACAGTAATGCCCCTTATGACACATTATGCCACACAGTAATGCCCCTTACAATGCATTATGCCATACAGTAATACCTCTTACAGCACATTATGCCACACAGTAATGCCCCTTACAGTACATTATGCCACACAGTAATGCCCCTTAAAACACAT
Source organism: Taudactylus pleione (assembly GCA_031769625.1). Classification (NCBI taxonomy): domain Eukaryota; kingdom Metazoa; phylum Chordata; class Amphibia; order Anura; family Myobatrachidae; genus Taudactylus; species Taudactylus pleione. The sequence goes on from JAUIMM010000509.1 coordinate 4,611,788, forward strand.
TATGCCACACAGTAATGCCCTTTATAACACATTATGCCACACAGTCTTGCCCTTTACAACACATTATGCCATAGTAATGCCCCTTACAGCACATTATGCCACAGTCGGTCAGCGTCGCTGTCATCCTAATGTGGCACCGGTTGCGAACCAATCAAGCTCTGTTTGGCTTGCGACCGTCACATGATTAGAATGATGGTGGCACAGTGTGTCTGAAGGGTTGCTGCCTGCTGATCCTGGTGCATGGCTCCAAGAACCCCCTTGCAGCTACCTGGGGGCCCCCTCCTTGGCAGCCGGTGCCCAGGGCACATGCCCATCCCCTAGTTGCAGCCCTGGTGCAAGTAGCCGGAAGAAATAGGAACAGAGGGCTTGATACAGACTTGTACGCAAACCCAATGGTTTACGTACATCTACAGTGGTTGAAGATTAGCGTATGAGCAGGTCTCTTTCTGCGACTATGGTCGCAGTGCCCCTAAACTGAACACTGGGGCGCCGGCTCCATTTGTTTGGAGTGATGAGGACAGTGTCAAGATTTACTGGCCTCAGTTACAGAGCTGAGACTGACATTCTGAGTAGCCTCAGGCTCAGATTGGCGATGGTGATCGGATGGGCGATGGTGATCGGATGGGCGATGGGGATCAGATGGGCGATGGCGATCAGATGACGTATGTTCATTATCACCTGCTTTTGTAGAAATTAAGTGATAATGAACAGAGGGGGTCATTCAGACCCGCTCGCGAGTGCAGGACGCTCGCAAGCGGGTCGATGTTGCCCCACTGCGTATGTGCACAATGGAGGGAGCTCCGACGTGCGCATGCGCGAGACCCGGATAGCGACGGGCTCTCTGTCGCTCCGGGTTTCGCACCAAAGGGGGCGTGCTGTCGATGTTGATTGACAGCATGCCCCCTTTGGTGGGCGTGGCGGGGGCGTGGCTGCCAGACGGAGGCGTTCCCATGGGAACGCCTACCGTCTGAAGCCGGCCCCACTGACATCACTAGTGATGTCAGTGGGAGTGATTTTGGCTCTGATAGAGCCAAAATCACTCCAGGGCTTGCGGCAGTGAGACCCTACCGCAGGGTCTCCGTCGCAAGCCCGATGGTCGCGATGGTCTTGACCATCGCGACCATCATCATGGATGCTCGCATAAGCTGTGGGTGGTAACCCACAGCTATGCGAGCGTCCATAAGGCCGCTCCATTTTCATGTAGGAGGGCCCTGATTCAGAGCGAGCACTCTGGTCAGAGCGTCCGGCTCTGAATCAGGCCCTGAGTTTTCAGATCCACACAATCTCCTGGGTGTGTAGATTCCGTCTGTGGAATGCAGCTTTGCTGAGAGTGGGGTGTGATAAAGAGATGATTATTTGGTACATGAGGGAACTTATTCTAGAACCGATCTTGCCTCGTTGAAGAGATAGTGATGTCTTTCGTATTAAATCAAGCGTTGTTAAGAGTGTAGACGACCTGTGGAGAAGTTGCCCATAGCAACCAATCTGCTTCTACCTGTCATTTTATAGAATGCACTCAATACAAAGCTGATTGGTTGCTACAGACAACTTCTCCACTCTGTTGACTGATGGATACGCAATTGATTCGCTTCCAGAGCCTGTACTTTCGGTGGCTTTATTTCCCTTTTATTCGTGTTGAGCCAGAGATGCTCTTGTCCCACTTACATTCCGCTAATAGTAATGTAGATGTTCCCTGGTTCAGTCCAGCTCATTGTGTGTTTGTTTTGTCTTTAGTTAAGAATTTGGAGAAGAAGAAAAAATCCAGCGCAAACCGTAAGGTTGAGAGCGAGAACATAGTGCTGGCGGAAGGTATGAACCCACTGAGTACATCATTAATCCTCTGACGATGCAGCTGCCAGATTCTGCTATTGAAGTGTCAGTGTAATACAAGGAGAATTATTACAGGCAGGCTTCTAAAAAGTGAAATGACTTAATTAATGTTGGCACTGGGGTAAGAGCTGGCATCGCTTCAGGTGGCGACTATTGTTCCTTAGTTTAAAATTTGTTACAGTTTGTTTTCACAAGTTTGACTATTAACCTATAAACCATTATTTTCTATCGTTAGCTCTATATAATAATAGCCATTGTACCTGGCGCAATGAAGCCCTCGCTCTGAATCAGGGCGGGACGTTTTTTTTTGTTTTTACCGGCCTCCAGGCCTCTCGCTAAGCTGTGGGTGACCACCCACAACTTTAGCGGGCGGCCTGGCGATGGTCGCGACCATCACGACCATCGGGCTTGCGACGAGACCCTTGTGGTAGGGTCTCATCCACCGCAAGCCCCAGTGAACAAATAGAGCAGGAAGCTCACTACCGACATCACGGGAACGCCTCAGTTTGTCCAGCCACCCCCCCCTCCCCACCTACCAAACGGGGCAGGCTGTCGATCAACATCGACAGCCGCCCCCCGTTTGTAGCGAGCCCCAGAGCGAGTGAATTTCTCACTTGCTACGGGGCTTGTGCAGTGGCCCACCATCGACCCGCTTGTGACCGCATATCGCTCGCAAGCGAGTCTGAATCAGGCCCTGAGTACCTGCATGGATTATGCTCTTTTGCTGAAAGTGCTTCATACACAAGCATGTTGCGGATTTCTCCATTGTCTCTGCCTAAGCGCTTCCTACCGCGTCACGTACATGCAAAATCTTTTCCATATCTGCCGTGGTCCCTGCCAAGCTGCCAGATTTACCAAACTCCGGAATGCAATCCGTAGCTTAGCCCCGGCAGCTAACACCATTTTTATATGGCGTCTGCCTAAGATCACCGCTGCTGCTTGCTCGCACATGCGCCGTCCGACGTTGGCACTTGCTCAGCTGGCCATAATAGAAAGTCATGTACAACGCATGTACAGAAGGACGCGCTGATTGGATCCCTCCCGTTGGGGGACGTTGTGACTAGAAGCCCGTAGACTTTTATTGGGCAACGCCATTATTAGATGGCGTTGCCCACCGCATCAAAGCACCAAAGTACATATTGCATTCCGGGGCTTGATACTATGAGAAATGCAGTCAGACCCCCAAAAACGGCATTTTCAGGGGTTTGACCGCATGTCTTGCTTTGCTGCATCCGACCCCAGAACAGTATTTATGTTGTTTTTACAGTTATTGCTGGAATTTTGGGCCTGATTCAGACCCACTCGCAAGCGGCTGTCCGCTCGCAAGTGGGTCGATGGTGTGCACTGCGCATGCGCACGACGGCGGGAGCTCCGTCGTGCGCATGCGCCAGACGCGACGAGCGAAGGACTTTCCTTCGCTCGTTGTGTCTTATCAAAGGGGGCGTGCTGTCGATGTTGATTGACAGCACGCCCCCTTTGGTGGGCGTGCCGGGGGCGTGCCTCTCAGACGGGGGCGTTCCCAAGGGAACGCCTCCCGTCAGAAGCCGGCCCACTGACATCACTAGTGATGTCAGTGGGAGTGATTTTGGCTCTGATAGAGCCAAAATCACTCCGGGCCTTGCGGTTGAGAAACTCAAGACCATCGCGGCCATCAACCTGCACGCTCGTATAGGCTGTGGGTGGTGACCCACAGCTATACGAGCGTCCAGGAGGACGCTCCATAATTATGGAGGACGGCCCTCATTCAGAGCGTGTGCTCTGCTCAGAGCGTCCGGCTCTGAATGAGGGCCTTTGTGTTTACTATAAAACCTACTTTGCTTTAATGACCATTAAACTGAAAAATGCATATAAATGCAGAGAATGCTGGAAAAATAGACGGAGCATTCTCACCCCTCTATAAGCTCCTACAGCAAGTATCGGCATGTTAGCTATTTCCCCTCAGATTTGCAGTGACACTCCGGCCATGTGCAGCCACAAATCTGTTCATTAGCAGCACTAGAAGCCTGTCACTCCTATTCTTACTACTCAGGCGCCTCAGAGTGATGCCTGAAAGAGAAGCCCCCGACTTACAAACTGCTCCTTGAGGTGTCCCTGGATTAGTAATTGTCACTCTAAAAAGAACTTAAGGTGCCCACACACATACCGATATACTTACGATCCGATGATGTGTCCGATTTCCCTTGAAATCCTCCCCCGGCAGCTCAGCACACGATCAGCACACGATCAGCACACGGTATGTTGTCCAATCTTCATACGATCTCCTGCTGCCAGACTTTTTTATAATGCATTGTGTCCTAGATTGTCAGATCTGCCGTACTGCACGGCAGATCTGAAGATGCGATGTGCAACCTGCGGGGGCGCACATCCAGTGGCGTACCTATACTGGGGGCAGTGTGTGAGGGGCACACGGGCCCCTGGGTCCAGGGGGGACTCGCACCACCCACACTGCACCCATATTAGTTTAAACCTACCTGTCCGTGGTCCCGCGTCGGGTGTCAGCGCTGCTCAGAACATCAGCAAATGGCCGCTGCGGCCATATTTTCAGTGTTCTGGGCATGCGCAGTATACTCCGGGCACACTCTAGTGCCCAGAGTCTACTAATGCTCCGGTGGCTGGCCAGTCACATCAATCGGCTGCCAGCCACCAGGGAGAGAGGAGGGGGCCCAGCACAGGGAGTGCACACGGGCCCCCTCCTCTTTTAAGATGCCCCTGCGCGCATCGTATCGTGATCGTGAGTGGGGACTCACGATTTGGGCATTTTTTACCCGATCTGTCGTTCCAATGTGTTGGAATCGGCCAGATCAGGAAAAAAATCGCTATGTGTGTGGGCACCTTAAATTGCGTGTTATCAGGGTCAGGGATCACTAGTGAAGGGACAGAAATGAAGTAGAGGGCCAAGGCCAGGAACCTGGGAGGTCTATAAACACAAGGGTTACAGTGGCAAGACAAGGTACCGGAGGAGCTGGAACGCCAGACTACAGTGAATACAAGTGCACGCCCTTTTTCTCTCTACCTCTACCATGTGTAGAGACGGAGTGCTAAATATTCGCAGGGGGCTTGAGCCCAGCAACAGTAGGCTAGCCACAGCCGTTCCAGGGGGTGGTGATGTATGATGGCTTTGTCTGCTCTGAATAGGTGATATATTATATAAATGTTCAACACTCAACAGCCATATGTTGGCCGCCCTGGTGCTCTAGAACAGAAACAGACAAAGGCAAACATAGAGCAAGTTCATGTTGTTTGGCTCAGGGCCGGCTCCAGGGGTTGGAGCACCCTGTGCCCGCCCCCTCCAGAGCGCCCTATCTTCGCGTTCAACAGAAAATGGGGGCATGGCCTAATTTCCATAGGCCATGCCCCCTGCATGATGTTATTAGGAGGCGTGTCCGCCTCCAAATAACGTCAGGCTGGGGGGAGCCTCACTAGCTGGGCTTCCCCCAGCCCTCTCCTGTCACTGAATGGATGCCACGCGCATGCGCGCAGCATCCATTCAGAGTCTCCGGGGTCCAGCACAGCTACGGCGGTGGGGGTCCCCAACCTCCCGATTTAACCACCCGCGGGCCACCTCGGCCCACGGGTGGAACAGCGGGATAGTAATGTCCCGCTGAAATCGGGATGATGGGGAGGGGTGCGCCCTCTATGGGTGGCGCCCCTGTACGACCGCTCAGGTCGAACACCCCTAGAGCCGTCCCTGGTTTGGCGATTAGGTGGATGATGTTGTATTTAAACTCTATATATACACACCATACTTGCCTATTCTATTGGAGCTTCTGGGAGACTCATCTTTCTCTCCCAGACCCTCATAAATCACCCGGAGCCCCCTTACAGCTGCCCAGTGCCGCTCACTGAAGTGGGTGGCACCTGGCAGCTTGATGATGTGATTCACGCTGAATGGCGTCATCATGGCTCTGCCCCCGCTTTACAATGCAACCAATCATGACATAATATATAGCAGTGGGCGGGTCCATGCACAGTCACACCCCACCCTGCCCATATGGCTGTAACATGCCCTGAGGGGGCAGCTAGAAAGTAGGTAAGTATGCCATATATGGTGGAAATATGCACAGGGGTGTTGATTTAGAGTTAGGAACAAAACAATAAGAAACAAGTAACTTTGCACCCTGGTATAACCATGTTGCACTGCAGGGGCGGGGTGGGGGTGGGGTTAAATGGGGGGGGGGGGGCAGATGTAAAATGTGCAGAGAGATTTGGATTTGGGAGGATCGCGTCCAAACTGAAATCTAAATTGCTTTGTAAAAATTGAAATCATCCAGTGTATTACAGTATTTCAACACTATAGGACCCAGAGCATCCTTTCAGGCCGAGATAATACTTAATCCTGTCACTATATGTTTGTTGCATTTCATGTGAGTATCTTTTCTCAATATTTTTATAGGTTTTAGTTATGCTATATTACTTATGATTTATTATAATTTATGATGGATTAGTGCCCCACCAAGGAGAGTACTGTGTTTCTTTCCTTCTACTTACATATATATACTCCACCTGCTCTCATGGGAGCACCTCTGTGAACTCATTGGGCGGAATTCAATTCTCTCAAGCTCCTATCGCGCCCGACGGAGCTATTCTATTCTTGCTCCTGTCGGGCGCGATCAGCTGCCAAGCGCTACATTTCAGCTCGCAGCCCTACATTTCAGCCCACAGTGACATGTTTGGGCGTCCAAACATCACTTTTCGCGATCGCGCCCAGCACTTTGGTCGGGTTTAGCTGCTTTACGCGGGTAAACCCGACCACTATGGGCGCGATCAGCGTGAAATTCTGGCACAATTGAATAGCAGCCTGCGATCTCCTGTCACTTTAGACGGGAGATGCGGGCCGCGAAATCAATTGAATTCCGCCCATTATATCTATTATCTCATACTCATTACTCGTCACAGCAGTATAACCATCATTTATTATTTTTCTGTATCTCCTTTTATGAGTTCATGTGCCAGTGCTCTAGTCGCGTCCCATCCCCCCCCCCCCCACACATCTAAATATAAATCAACCAAGTATTTACCCTGCATACAAAAATAATACATGCATTTGCACCCCCTGCATTGCAACCTGGTGTGCTCCAGATACCAAGTTATTTGCTTTTTCTACTTCAGGGTCCATAGGGGGTCCACAGGGTTGACCTTGGGGTATAGGTTGGGAACCAAATCCGGGCACCACGCAGTTAAAGCTTTTAGCTCCCAGGATGCACTTGGGTCCACTCTCCCTATAACCCCGCCCCCCAGCCAGAGGCACCTCAGTTTAAGTTGGTGCCCGGCCGGAGTCGGGTCACCGTTACTGCAGGGGGGCTGCTTAGCAGCCTCTAAGCTTAAAAGAGTTTTGTTTTATTATTTTTTTACTACTCTTCAGAGCGGCAGCATCAGACTGTCCAATGGACGTCTGAGCTGCCGCTCCTACACCCCGCCGGCGCTGCGACGCCAGTACAGATCTGGGGATCGCAGCGGGACCCCAGAGTCTGTACTAGCCGGGCTCTGGAGGAATCCCTGGGCTGCTGCCGGATCGACGGGGACAGGTAAGTCGCGTGGTCACCGCTTGCGGTGACCCGCGTGTACATGCAGCCTTATGCCTCCGGTCTCTGGGGACAGACCGGAGGCGCTAGCGGTGGCGGCGGGCTCCCCCTCCATGGAGGCATACCCCGTGTGTCCACAGCCCACCAGGGATTATAGCGGCAGCGGGAGCCGGCATCCCGGGGGGTTAATTGCTAGCCAGGGGAGGAAGCCTTCCCTGTCTAGCGGCTCCTCCCCTCAGCTCAGCGCGCCTTTCAATACTACAGTCTGGCGTCGCTGAGCTGCTTCCTCCGCGGGCCACGCTTCTTCTGAGGTCTCCAGCGGCCATTTTCTCTCTGTGGTGCTGCAGAACTCTTAGGATGTCAGTGAGCCCAGTCCCCCTGCGTACCTGGCCATTTTGGGTGAGTGTACACAGCGCTATAGCCTTCCCAGACACTGAATCTGGGCAGTTGAATGTAGCGACATTGTGCAGTATATTATATGTCATGCTTATGTATGTATATATATTTTTCTGCATTGTATGTGACTTATGCTAGTGCTGACTGTCTGCTTTTTCTCTCACCTGTCAGTGTATATCTATCCCTTTTCTTTATCTGCCCTAATACAGGTGTACCTGGGGTGGTTCTGAGACCTCACATATATATATTTGTTAATATCTGTGAGGTTTGTCACAAACTGTTGCGTGCTGCACGTTGCCATATTTTAGATGGAACTGTGAGTTGCGTACGCTGATAATGGGTTCCTGCAGCTAATCTTAGCGTCAGTCAGGACCGGTATGGCGCTGCTTAATATTTCCGTCAAGATAGTCAGATATATCTGACCAGGAGATTGCACACGATACTGCACCCATTATTGCTATCCTGCAAGTCATAGCCTGCAGGAATTAGTGCGGAGGATTTTAACTCAGAAAGGTTTACGTATGCGGCACCATCTGGTGCCGGGCCCCTTGCACGACCCCCTTAAAGGGCGTTGTTTCTCAGGATCCTCTCCTTTGAGGATCGCCGGGCGGGCCCCATTGTCGTCACTCGCTTGGAGTTACTTCACCATACTGCCCTTTTGAACTCGGGGTATCTCGCAATTTCTTGCAATTTACCCCTGTGTCACAGACTATCGCTCCCTGCCGGGGTTTTTCACAGTACATGAATTACCTCCGATACCACATCGGTCTGTCATTCCCCTTGCAGGGATTACCACAACGGCCACCCTGGTGGATGTCGTTTTATACGAAATACTAATTGGCGTGATATACGCCCTGTGGTTACTGACCAGTGGCTCTGCCGTGAACTGGATGGTATATTCGGCTCTTTCCCTCTCACATGGGGGGGAGCCGATCTCAAGTATTATTATCCCTGCTTTGGGGCTGGTAGCCAGGCTCATTCTGGATATAGAGAATGTCGATCCTGCACCTGTATCATACATCTCCCGTTTTCTGCCCAGCGGGTGGATCTCATAGCGGGAGTCTGGCTGTCCCCAGATACGAGGAGTCACAAAGGCCTCCTGTTTCCCATTCCCTGAGGGTCCTCACAAGTAATGGAAATCCCCTTCTGGGATGGATTTGTATGTTAATCATCGGGTTACAGGCATTAATACGCCTCCCATCCCGGCCTGGACGGATTTTACGGATCCGTAGGTGGTAACTTTGCCTGAAATCAATGTACTCGTTTTCAGGGCCTGTTGCCCGTCCTACCATGGCCATCGCATGGTGATGCTTTTGTGACGTTTTTCCCCTCCAACACGTCTGAGGTTCAAATATCTTTTTGCCGCTCACAAAATATGCAGTGGTCATATGTGGGATTACCTCATGGGATGCCGGTCTTCTAACTTTCAGACCTTGACAAGATCGTTGCATCATTGGCAGTATCACTAATGGGGAGATACCGTCTTTAGCTACTCCCACTACATTCGGACTAACTCTGTTAAGTCTTTTTGTCCTCAGGGTCAGCCTAAAGGCCTGTTTTTTCCTAGGCTGTCGGCCTCCACGGGGGCCACCATATCCAGTACCGAGCAGTCCTGGACTTCCGGACGACCCTGTTTCTACACCTGAGGATATACCCTCAGCCTGACGGGACAGGTCTACATCTGGGGAATTTCCAGAGTGAGGTACTGATTCTCAACGGCCTCTCATTGCTCATGCAGCCTCCTCACAGGCATTGGTACACGGGCCCTTCTTCAGAACTGATCAGGGCCTTACAATCCCAGAAAGCTATACAGTCTTTGTGGTAAGCAGAGCTATTTCGGCCAACCTCACTATCTCAGTGAGGGACTGGTTGTTCTACTTTCTTTTTGGGGCGGTGACCGACTGGTCCTCCTTTGCCTATACTCTGTCTCAAATCCCTGAATCAGATTCCAACGGTGCCTTGACTCAGGTGGAATCGTCCATGCTCCATCATCCGATGTTTGGAACCTGGGGATTTTATGGTATATCCGAGTATTCAGGATACGTACCTACGGGTACATACAGAGCCCTCTCATCAGCATGGGTTCAGGTTTGCTGTGCCACAGCAACACTTGTAAGTTTCGGGCTCTGCCTTTTGGGGCTGTCCTCAACTCCACCGGGGTTTACCAGCTTTATGGATTTTCTGACAGTTCACCTGTTCAGTGTATCCGAATGCTCCTTTCTCTGGACGGTCTCCTACTTTTAGCAGGATCACCAAGGTACTTTACCGCCAGGTCAGGATAACCGGGGCTTCTTCTCGTCACAGAAAAGTCCTCCCTGCATCCCTCACAGGGTTTTCTTCATCTGGGAGCACTGCTGGATTCTCAGAATCTGAGAATTTTTCTGGCGTAAGACAAGATCTCCACTCTTCAACTTCGAGGGTGCGGATATCTACGCAGTCGACATATGTCATTACTCTTTGTGATGCGCGGTCTACCAGAGTGTCTACCTTTTGGTAGGGTGGAATGTGCTCAGTTCCATTCCAGGCCTTGCCATAATTGACTCCCCTCCAGATGGATCGAGTTTTTTCCATCGGATCACTGTTCGAACGATGATACTTTCTACGGAGGCGAGTTGGTCTCTGTCCGGGTGGCTATGGCCATCTCGTCCAGGGTGTTCTTTGCTAAAGACAGTGTCTGGTCCGCATTCATTTCGGGGCAGTTGGACGTCTGTCGCTTCTGCCCTGCCACTTACCTTGTTGATACTTTAAGCTGTCTTGGACTTTCACTCTGGCCTAACCCATTTGTCACGGTTAACCTGAATAGGTTCAGTCCGACAGTGTCACAACAGTGGCTTCCATCTAGGCAACACTGGTAGTTGGGTGGCAATGTTAGGAATGTCACCCATTCTGACATAGTCCAAGGGTCTTCTCCTGGCCAACTCTGCGGTGTTTATTCCCGGAGCTCTCCATTGGGAAGCGGGCTTCCTCAGCCGTCACGGCGTGCATCCCGGGGACTAGTCTCTTCTCCAAGAGAGGTTTCAACTCCTGGTGAGCAGAGGGGGCCTCCCTGAGGGGATTGATCCCCATGGCCTTCTGACTCGATCACACATTACCGGTGTTACAGTCCAGCTCTAGGAGTACTGAAGCTACCTTCAGTGACTCTTTGTCAGTGAAGTGGTCCTTCCACTTTGTGTACCTGTGTCCTCCGGTCTCCCTTCTTCCTCGAGGTCTTCGGAAGTTTAATTCGAGACGGAGGGGCTTTCCTTCTGGGGGCTCCAGGTCGTCCCAGACATCACTGGTACTAAGATTTTCGGAGTCTCCTCCTCGATGCTCCGTTCCTACTGCTTCACTATCTGGACCTGTTGTCTCAGGGTCCTTGTTTTTCCCTGGATCTGGATCGCTTGTCTTTAACTGCGCCCCTACTGTGGTCCTCGGGCTTCCCTGGCTCTGTCTTCATTGAGATGTTTAGAGCAGATAGGCCAGACTTTGCTGGGATCTGCCACGGACTGTGGCATACATAATTCTTATGGTATCGTACCTGTCGATACGATCCTCCGGTGTCCAGGATTTCCAGATATTCTGGCATTCCTTCCCGCTGGCTTGGGTTTCACCCTTGGCCTGGCCTTCCTGACAGTGCGGATCTCTACACTGTCGGTATGGTTAAGATATGGAATTGCTCCGCTCTGGTATCCAGTTCATCCTTTGGAGTGTTTTCTGGATTATGTCTCCACTTATCCTCCCTAGGGACTCCTGGGGAGTTAGTAGTGGTTCTTTGTTCCCTCCGGGGACAGTCCATGGAACCGCTGGTTGTGATAGCCATTACATGGTCTATTGTTTAAGCTCTCTCTCTCTCTCTCAGGGTGTTTAAATCAACCAGGAGAGTGTCTGAATGGGGAGCGTTCTCATGTGGCTCCCTCTTCTGGAGGGCATCATGTCAGGGTGTGAGTTGCTCTCGCCCTGTGTTTCTTCTTAAAGTGGTTTTTAGGTTCCATATTATTCTGGAACTTATGGTATGGCCATTCAGTTCCCAGTCCTCTCGGCTGTTGTGGCCTCATGGACTGTGGTCCGGCCTCTTTGGCTTTATGTGATCCGTTCAAGTTCCTTATGGTAAGCGGACTCCTTATTGGTGGTCTGCGGTTTCTGGTTTTAACAGGAAACGATGGCCGGCCTATAATGAAATGTTGACTGGATGGCCTCGTATGTCTTCCTCAGGGGCCTACCCATGGGTGGGCATTTCTGTCGTTGAGGCTTGTTTTTTTCTCGGGCCGTGTAACCCTCGTGGGCGGCTCGTCGTGGCGCCTCGGCTGTTTTGCCTTACTAGGTGTCCACGTGGTCTTCTGTCCATACCTTTTTAAGGTTCTAGGCATTGGTTTCCTTTGCCTCTCAGGATGCTTCCTTTTTGGCGACGGATTCTCCTCTCAGCACAGGAGCGTCCCCACCCTTGGTTGAACTGCTTTGGGACATCCCCAAGGTCAACCCTGTGGACCCCCTATGGACCCTGAAGTAGAAAACAAGAGATATGGTAAGAACTTACCTTTGTTATCTCTGTTTCTACGAAGTCCATAGGGTCCACAGGGCGCCCGCCCTGACGCACCTGGCTTCATATGGGCTGTGTTACTGGTCACCGGCTTCCCGTCTCCTTTTCTGTGAGTATGGTTCTAGAGTGTTCCAGTTTTCTCTCTCTTTTTCTCTCCTCCTCCGGCCTTTGGCTACTTACAATCTGAGGTGCCTCTGGCTGGGGGGCGGGGTTATAGGGAGAGTGGACCCAAGTGCATCCTGGGAGCTAAAAGCTTTAACTGCGTGGTGCCCGGATTTGGTTCCCAACCTATACCCCAAGGTCAACCCTGTGGACCCTATGGACTTCGTAGAAACAGAGATAACAAAGGTAAGTTCTTACCATATCTCTTGTTTTTTGGTTTGCTCACAACTCAGAATCAACCCCTTTGTGCAGATTTGTTCCAGCCCTATACCTGGTGCAAGGTATCAGTGTTTTACTTCAGCATTTTGGGCAAAAATATATCTCAGACCACCCCACATACCCTTCATACCTCCCCACCAGCCAGGGCCGGATTGATGGCCACCTGGAGCTGAAAATGCCATGTCATGCCATGTGGGCATGTACCCCTATACTCTCTCTCCAATGTCTCCCTAAATATGTAAAGGAAAAACAATCCTTCATTTTGTGAGGTAAAAAGAAATACAATTTAACTACTTATGATTTATGGCTGACCGTGTGGAGAGCAGATGGTCAGTCAACATCATGTTGTCATGACAATGGGCCTATTTTTATGTAGAGGCCTGGAGCTGTAGCTCCATCCGCCCCATTGTTAATCTGGCCCTGCCACCAGCCCATCAGACCTCCCCACATGCCATAAGACCTTCACTCTCTACCCAATCTCCTCAAATGCCCCTTACAGGCACATCAGACCTCCCCATGTACCGTTTTTGCCCTCAGACCTCTCCCCACATGAAATATTACATCCCCACATGTCCCCAAGATCTCCTCATGTGCCCCTTACATACCCATCAGACTTACAGTACCCACATTTTCTATATATGCCCATCAGACATTCCCACATGGCATTGGATCTCCTGACACGCCCCATAGATCTCCCTACATGCCTACCAGATCAGCCCATATGGCCCTCCCATCTCCCTACATGCTCCTTACATTTACATCAGACCTCACACATGCCACCAAATCATTGCCACATGCCACTTACATGTCCATAAAACCTCTGAACATACCATCAGTCCTCCACACTTGCCCCCCAGATCTCCCATCATGCCCCTTCCTTGCATAGTAGATCTCCCCACATGCCCCCGAGATCTCCCCACATGCACCTTACATGCCCAACAGTCCTGCCGATATGGCATCAGGCCTTCCACACACGCCCCCAGACTTTCCAACATGCTCCCCCAAGACCTCTTCACATGCCCCCTTGACCTCATTACTTGTTCCTTACACGTGAACTCCCCTTGTGCCATCAACCTGCAAAGGGAAACGGCTTGAGTAAACATGGAGCACTATTGTTTGGAAGCATCATGAATACTAGCCCTGAAAGCTGGACAGTCTAGTAGGTTTACCCAAAGCTGTAGCCCACTCCCTGCTAGGTGCTGTGACCCTGAAGTCCATTAGTTAGAACATATTTTTTTTATTACATTCTCGGTGAAGGCATTTGTATAAACATTAGTCCTGGCTTGCTTTCATTTATTAAAGGAAGAAGAACAAGTGTCCTGTGGGGGAACGTGCTAACCTGATCTATTAATAATAGAATAATTGGGGTGGAGCGTCACACACCTGCCCTAGGGTAGCACAATATTTTCTCCTACAGAATGCTCGCGCTTCCTTCCTCATGTACGCACCAGGTGACATGCTGAGACTTTCACGTGAACTGTTGTTTAAGTTCTACAGCATCCCACAACTGTTCTATATGGCAGCATAAAGAGAGGAGGAGAAGGGTGTTTCAGAGGGAGAAGCGGGTGTTGAGAGGGGAGGAGTCAATTAATATGAGAGGAGGAGCCAGAGTGTAACGAGAACTTTGTGGGCCCCAGAGCAAAATTTTTAAGTGGCCCCCCCAACTCAGGTCTCAATCAGAGTGCATACATATATATAAATGTATATACGTGTGTGTGTATATATATATATATATATATATATACAAATAAATATATGTGTATTGTATATATATATATATATATATATATATATACATATGTATATATATATAAAACACATACAGACTTATATACACTACAGTGTCAAAAAATATAGAAATATAGGGGTCTATTTACTAAGCCTTGGATGGTGATAAAGTCAACAGAGATAAGGTACCAGCCAAACAGAGCTGAGCTTGTCCGCCTCGTCTGCTTTTGGGCGCAGTGGTGGGGCTGCAGGATACACATGAGACATCACACGCTGTTATGTCACATGGCTGCCATTTCTAGTGTTTTAACTGGCGGCGGCTTGGGGGAGGAGGCGGGGTCAGCCCACTGGAGTTTGAGCCGGGGTGGGTGTCAGCCAGCTGGGGATTCAGCAGTGGACAGCCGTGGCGCTGGCAGACAGCACTCCAGCAGGGACCAGCAGGCTGTCCACTGCCCCATTGTTAATCCGGCCCTAGGTGCAGGGGGATGCTTGCTGGGCAGGGGGGCCCCATAGCAAGAGCACCCCTTGCACCCTCTATAGTTACGCCACTGGGAGGAGCCAGGTGTTGATGCAGAGAGGGAATTGCTGGTGAATTTCTTTCCATCTGTCTCAGAGCCAGCCAGCTCCGATGATCTCTGATGTGAGATGCTTCCGAATCTGATTAACAGACCTTCTGTGAATGAAAAGCAGTTTGCAGCCAGGAGTGTAGGCAGGGCCCCTAGTCAGTCTGGGCCATTTATAACTGTACACACTCCCATACCATCCAGATGGTAACCCTGGATAAGGACTAGCAGGGTTTACATAACCATTAGACCTCCCCATATGCCATCAGACCCTCTTCAGTGGCAAACGCAGGATTTCTAGAGGGGGGTTTCCAAATGCGTGATTTTAGACCGAATGTGGCCAGTCCATGAAGAGGGCATAATTAGCACTTAACCAGCTTTAATATGCATCACACAAAGTGTATTGTGTGTCATAATTAAAAAAGCAGATACAGTACCAGTGATCACAGTAATCCATTAGATGCGGCAGTAGGTCCATCCTGCCTGAGCTGAATGTTTTTATTTTAGATGTGGGCACCATTCCAAGAACATGCAGCACTAGTAAAATTCTATTATATTTCTATTTCTATTGTGGTAATGGTGTGGGCTGGGGAGGGGGGTTTCCAGGCAGACGGAAACCCCCCTGCGTTTGCCTATGCTCTTCATGTGCTCCTTACAGTGTATGGAGCTAAGTTGGGTGAGGGAAAATGCATTCTAAGATGACTGGAGAAAACAACTAATATAGAGCTGCATTTGACACCTCAAATCCTGTACACTAGTTTGACTGAATTCTCACTACTTTACTCTGTTCTGTGCGAGACCTGCACTTTTCACTCTATAACCCTCAGTCGGTGGCTTCCTGCTGCCTCTATTCCCCTCCTCACATGACTCCTCTTTGCTGCCTGGGGACTCTGGGCCTGATTCAGAGCCGCTCGTAAGCGGCCGCTCGTTCGCTCCGAGCGATGTTCGCACAACCAGTCAGTGCGGTCGGAAATTGAGCGCTCGCAAAATAGCGAGTGCCTGCTAATTTGAGTGACAGAATGAGACGTTTGTGGGTGGTAACAGGGGAAGGTGCTTGAAAACGGGGAGTGGTGATCCGAACGCAGGCGTGCCAAACGGTCAAAACAGGCGTTTTAAGGGTGTACATAATTAACAAAGCAGCGTCATCGGCCACGTCACTTGGTTGTCTCTTAGCCTGAACTGTTCGCATGATTGCGGTAGGAAAATCCTACCACAAGCACTGCGAGCAGTTCAGACGGCTTTCGATGTACTCGATTAATCTAATAAATAGCGGAGATGACGTAGGATGCGAGCGGCCAGAGGGCGTCTTTCCAAAATAGCGAGCGCATGTTTCGTTCGCTCGCTCAGACATAGAGGCGTCAACAGACCGCAAAGAGCGAGCGCTCAATTTAAATATCCGGCTCCTTTTTCTGAACGAGCGAGCGCAAATAGCGTCCGGCTCTGAATCAGGCCCTCTGATCCTTTTACTATATAACTTCCAGTTGGTGACTTTCAGCTGCCTCCAGTCCCCCCCTCCGATGCTGCTGGGGGACTCTGATCCTTTTACTTTATAACTTTTAGTTGGTGACTAAATGCTGGAGAGCAGAGTGAGGCCACGTAAATACTTTACGGGGGAGAGTTTCATAGCAAAGCACTAAATCTCAGTTACTTTATATGTACGAGATAGAACAATATGATAGCAGTAACAAGAGTACAAGCACCTGAAAGCTGAAGCTGGAAACCACCTCAGGGAGCATGGTAACATTTTTCAAATAAAAATAATATATTGTAAATACTGACATAACTGGAATCAGCACTATAGCAAGTTCCTGCCGTATGGAGGTTACAGTAATAACTTCAGTAGTTTTTTATTGTTTGTGGTTTTAAAAAGAGCAAAACATCTTTCAGCGCTTAGGTCAGAGGACGAACATGAGAAGTGACAGCTATAATAACAGAGATCACTGTGAATGAGGGAAACTGTCAGAGGGATCATATCCAGGTGATATTATGAAAGTAAGATACTAGACATAATTATATGCACACCAACAGTACAGCAGCGGTATCACTGATCACGTGCTATTCCATGTGGTTCTGCATTTGCTAAACTCCACTAATTGTGTTTACTCTTTCATAAATGTTTTCCTTATATAATGAGGGTAATTATACTGCTCTCGCTATGCGCGGTTCTTGGAGCAGGTGTCCGGCCTTTCATATGTAGAATTCTAATATATATAGAAAGGGTATAGCACTGCATTATATTGGGTAAAAGTGTCTAATTATAATTATAAGGGCTCGATCCAATTATGTTTGAAGTGGGCGAGTTGCAAATTGTAACTGTGGGCCTAATTCAGAGCCGCTCGCAAGCGGCTCGATGGTTCCCTAAAGCGCACGTGCCAAGTCCGGCGTGCGCGAGCCCCGCCGAGCGACTGATCTTCAGTCACTGTGGGGCTCGCTACAAGATGGGGCGGCTGTCAATGGTGAGTGACAGCTCGCCCCGTTTTGTAGGCGGGTAGGGGGGGTTCCCTTAGGAATGCCTGGTGTTTGTGGGAGGACCTACTGACATCACTACTGATGTCAGTAGTGGACTTCCTGCTCTATTAGAGCAGGGAGTCCACTCGGGCTTGCGGCAGCCGAGACCCTACCCCAGGGTCTCGTTGCAAGCCCGATGGTCGCGATAAACGCAGCGAGTTCCAGACAAAACGCCAGGGACATGTCGGAGCCATTTCCTGGGCGTGTACTATGGGCCTGATTCAGACCCGGTCGCAAGCGCTGAGCGCTCGCAACCGGGTTGATGGTGGCCCAGAGTGCATGCGCACGACCTAGCCGGCTCCGTCGTGCGCATGCGCGATACCCGGATAGCGACGGGCGATCCGTCGCTCCGGGTCTCGCACCAAAGGGGGCGTGCTGTCGATGTTGAGAGACAGCACGCCCCCTTTGGTGGGCGGGCTGGGGAGGTGGCTGCCCAGACGGAGGCGTTCCCATGAGAACGCCTACCGTTTGGGGCCGGCCCCACTGACATCACAAGTGATGTCAGTGTAGAGATTCCGGCTCTGTTAGAGCCGAAATCTCTCTGGGGCTTGCGGCAACGAGACCCTACCACAAGGGTCTCGTCGCAAGCCCGATGGTCGCGATGGTCTTGACCATCGTGACCATCATCATGGCCGCTCGCTATAGCTGTGGGTGGTCACCCACAGCTATGCAAGCGGCCAGGGGGCCGCTCCACAAAAAAGAAAAAAAACGGCCCTGATTCAGAGCGAGCGGCTCTTAATCAGGCCCTATATTTTATCTATTGTTACAAATGCTTTCTCTGGATATTCTGGTGATACATTTGCATTTACTGTATCTTCACACTAGAAATAAGCATTAATTCAGTGTATCTGCATAATAGTAATATTCAAGATCCATTTATCATTAGTATACAAATAAGCAAGATTCATTAGGCCTGATCCAGAGGTCCGTGCAGACGCGGCTGCATCTTTGCGCTAATGCCGCGACGGATGATCTTCCTACTGAGACGCTCTCCGGCAGCGGCGCTAAAACGTCTCGTACGTCTATAGATGCACCATTGCTGCATCATCAGTTGCACCGTCAAAGCCCTACGGCAGGTGAAATGTCTCCATCTGAGCATGGCGTCCTGTGTCTGCGCTACTGCGTCCTAGTTACCTCCCAGGAACACCGACTGGAAACAACGCCTCTTCCGTCTAAATTTGTTTTCTGTCTCCCGGTGGTAATCCACGGGATGCATTCGCTGTGCGACTCGGACGCATGTGCAGTACTTCCAACATCGGCCAATTGCGTGCTTATTTGCATGCAGTTAGCGTGCACCTCTGAATCGTGCTGTCCTGGATGGGGTTAAAGTGGCTGGAGGAACACTGGACGTGACTTTCCACGGGACACGGAGAATTCTGGTTTCAATGTGGAAATTCTTTGCAGTAAAACTTTTGACACCAGATCAGAGTTTTTGCCCCTCTGTTCTCTTTGGCAGAGGTGAAAAATACATATTCCATGTGGCCCAATCCGTCCGAATTGTTCCATAATGAGCCTCACATCTGTGACTGCAGATTTTTAGTCTATAAAAGTGAAACCGTCATAATCTTCCTTTATTCTTCGTTTTATTTGGAAAAAATACACCTCTTAAGAGAGAGACTAACATCAGACTATACATAGACTGTTCTATAATAAAAAAAAAAGTCATTTTTTTTTTTAAAGAAAAAAAAAAGTTGCGTTTTATAAAAAAAACATTTAAACTTTATAAAGTTTAGCTAAAATTGGAGCCTGTGTCCCTACAGGAGTTCTTGATACACTGACCCGATTATTAATTTCTTATTGCTGCGATACTGAATTATACTTATCAAGTATTTTTCTGGACATTGGTAAATATGCTATTTATGGGGGTCAGTGGCGTCCATCCCCATGCTGACACCCAGTGTGGGAAGGTGTGTGGCCTCGCCGGTAGGGGGCATAGCCTCACAGCCCGCGAACCCCTGATTTAGTCACTCCGGGGGTCCTGGAGATGCAGGCTGCCCCCGGGGTCCAGTCTGTATACAGTGCCGGCTCCTTCACTGTGCCAGGAGCCAAGTGCTGCAGTGCACCACCCGGCTTCTGTCACTGAGGAAGAGTCGGCACTTCGGTGTCACCCCACGGCGGGTGACACCTAGGTGTGCGGCCCACACTACCCTTGTGATGCTACTGATGGGGGTCGATTCAATAAGTCATAAGGGGGACGAGCTGCCATTGAAACAGTATGTAAACTCCAACAGTCGCCCTTCATCTCTCTACCCTCATGGTCCGTTCACAGCCTGGACTCGCAAGTTTTTGTACGCAGTCCTATTGGGCAAAAATCAGTAGGTGTTAGTACCATTACTGCAGAGTATAGCTTCATTTTATCGCACGGACTGACGGGGATGAGCTAATTGACTCAACCTCTTAGTATGAGTAACTACCCTTCCGTTCGTTAGCTGTTATGAAGTGAGCTGCAACTTTGTTGCAACAATAAAATAACAGTAATATTGTGTACACACTATGCAATATGTGGTTATCGCACAGTGCATTGGCAGGTGTGTGCAGAAGATGGGTCTGTGAATAATATAATACACAGACATTTCGCATCGGCCCTGCAGCACAGCCGATGCAGATATCGGCACACCTGGCTGTGACATCTCAACTAGGGTGGGGTGGGGGGGGGGGAATTTAAATGCCCGCCCAGTTGTGATGTCAGCGCAAACACATCGAGCAGCAGTTTAGCGAGTGTGTATTGTCTTAACAATCGGCCGCTCGGTCTGCAGGTCCCTGGGTTGACGCCTATGTCACTCGGTTGCGTACCCTCCCTCAGAGTAGTGCTGTCTGGTCTGCTGAGTTATATTGCAGTGATTATTGCAGGGGAGGGGGAAAGAGCTCAGACAAGCTAAATTGAAGTGGTCTACGGAAGCAGACAGTATAAAATAAATGTAGTCTGGCTTTTCCAACCAGAAGGCAGCAGAAAGGCTAATAACAGTAATTTGCACATAATTATTTTATTATAGTACTTTATAGTATAATAATTATCTCATTATAAATTGAGACTTGTGGGCCTGATTCACTATGGATCGCAACTGCGATTGTAATAGCGATTACGCACGCAGTCTTACTGTGATAGTATGCTAATCCATTGCGATCGCTATTCCGTCGCAGCACTACACAAGGACGCCCACTTTACCTTACACACTTCCATAATGTTTAACAAGACTACGAAAACATCGGTACTATAGAGTACCATCGCAGGCTCACGCACACTTGCACAAGCTCTGACCTTACTCAGGAATTGCTAACTTCAGCGCACGCTGTGAGTGCCTATGGCATCACAGTGGATAATTTATGCACGCCCCTGCAACAGCGTGCAAACACCGTGGCACGCTTGCGTTTCGCCGACCACCCCCCATCACCTCCCACAAAGGGCACTTCCTATCGATCACTCTGCGATGGGTCTGCATAGTCACTGCGATTGCAGTCCCCAGTTCGTGCACATGCACTGCGATACATACACGTGCGCAGTACGCAGTAATCAGCCGATTGCGTGCGTAATCGCAGCTGCAATCGGTAGTGAATATGTCTTTTCAAACCACACAGCAGATAGACGGCTAAGGGGCTGATTCAGAGATGTACATGAATTCAATGCTAACGCGCATGTCTGATGTTTTAAGATCGCCACATGTGCAGGAGCTGCGCTGCGCCTATGTGATGTACTGTAGCTTTAAGTGCCCCAAAAGCTGCAGCATGATTGACACGCTACTGGCGTTTGGGGGCGGCAACACACAGGCTTCTAGAAAATGGGGGCGTGTCACCCCTGTTTTCTGGATGTGTCACCCCCGTTTTCTGGACATGCTGAAGCCAGCAGTTGCGTCCTTGGATGCAGCTTCACTGGCTCAGTCGTCGTGATTTCCCGGAATACCCTGATAACCTGAGGGTTACTCGGATATCCAATGGTAACGCTGTTGATCCGACGCTGCATCTTCGGATGCAGCGGCGGATCACAGAAGCAGGCAATGGGCATCTTCTTAAATAAGGCGCCACCTGCAGCTTTTGCATAATGTCGCACAACCACTGCGTGAAAAGACGGAATCACACTTGCCGACCCTCCTGATTCGGTCAGGAGCCTCCCGAAAATTGGATGCCGCCCCCGGAAACGCTGGCAAGGCTCCTGGCCTGAGGGGCAGGGGAGTGGTGTGGTGACGCATTTTGTGCTGGATCGCATCAACGTGGCATGCCGTCAATCTTGGCATTGTGAAGAGGGGGCGGGGTCACGATGACATAATCGCGCGGTCACGCCCATGCTCTGACCCGCAATGCCGCATCATCACCGTGTCACGCTCCCTTTCTGCTGCCACACCCCCCCCCCGCTATCCTCCCCCCCCCCCGTGGAAGCCTGACAGCTCCCTGTGTGAATAGCGTCCATCTCTAAATCAAGCCCTTAGCTATCTGTTGCTCCAAACAAAATGCTTCAGTCAATTTGATCTAGAGCTCGCGCTGTGGCCCCACACACATTGCACTGTCCAATCGGGTTGATCAAAATAAATCTGATCATGTATAGCCAGCGTTATAATAATAATAATAATGATTCTAATAATAATAATGTAGCTACGCTACTTATGGATTCCAGCACATGAAACATGACAAACAGTTGAGACTTTGAGGAAATCTACTTTGATGACATCTGCAGCTCCACTGCGTATATACATGTATTTCTGTAGGTGCACACGCATTGGATGTTACCAAGATGGGCATTTTGGGCCTATGCAATGCAGACTGTACCATCACATGCTGCCTGTTGGGTGACCCTGAACGAAGCACTTGACGCTCTGTCTGCGAATCACATGAACGAGCTGCTATAATGTAACTATAATAACTGTACTGTAATAACCTGTAGAATTATTTTGATACAGAAATATAAATGATGCCCAAATTCTGAAGTTGGTGTCTTTGGGAGGGAGAAATGGGAGGCAGTCAGGAAGCCGACCGCCGGCTTCCCGACTGTCTAATCCCGGCAGGGGTCTAATGACAGGCGTCGAGATCCCGACACCTGTCATTTTAGAGTTAGGCACCCCTAAGGGAGGGTTAGGGGGGGAGGGGTTAGGTTAGTAAATAGTTAAAATACTTACCTGTCGGGATCTTCACTGTCGGTCTTCCAGCGTCCGGTGGTATTTCATACCGAACCCGGGAGAAATGGCCCCAAGTCTGGCATACTGTAATGACTTTGTGGGACTAGCGCCAAAGTGAGATCATTACAGAATTCTCGCAACTGTACGGAAACCAGCGGCATCATATTACATGCTGGAACAATGCAGCCAGTTCAGTACGATGAGAAGATGAATAAAAGATACATGGGTCCTAGTAGACATTGCTAAAATGTGTGTCGCCTAACAACTCTATATATTAATTGCAATTTCCCATAAAGCACGTTATAAACAAATATGTTCAGTACATCTGTGAACGGATAGGATCACTATACCTTGCCACTGGATCCCAAGATGACATATACCTTAAATGGGGATCTACTGCCCTTTATATAGAATTTCAACACAAATATGTAAACCTGCCCCCTGCCTTTTTAAAGCAATAATGATTCATTCAGAAATCTTGCATGGTAATCAGTACGGATGATGACCCTGATTCAGAGCCGGACGCTCTGACCAGAGCGCTCGCTCTGAATCAGGGCCCACCTCCATTAATATGGAGCATCCTCCTGGACGCTCGTATAGCTGTGGGTCACCACCCACAGCATATACGAGCGTGCAGGATGATGGTCGCGATGGTCTAGTGATGTCAGTGGGGCCGGCTTCAGACGGGAGGCGTTCCTTTGGCGTTCCCTACGTCTGGCAGGCACGCCCCCGGCACGCCCACCAAAGGGGGCGTACTGTCAGTCACCATCGACAGCACGCCCCCTTTGATGAGACACTCCGAGCGAAGGAAAGTCCTTCGCTCGTCGGGTCTCGCGCATGCGCACGACGGAGCTCCCTCCGTCGTGCGCATGCGCAGTGGGGACCATCTACCCACTTGCGAGCGGACTGCCGCTCGCGAGTGGGTCTGAATGAGGGCCGATGTTGTTACACATATTGACATTTATGATCTTGTATCAGGGACCAATGCCTTCCAAAACTGGTTTTAAACTCTATTGACAGCAATTTGTCATTTGAGTTCATCCTTTGACTCTTTACCGTGAAGAGTGAATCCAACAAATGACAATATTTACATAGATATTACTGAGTATTCACTAAATCATTCAGGCCTTAAATAGCCACCACTGTACTGCACTCTTGACAAGTTCACACTACAATATGTTTCTAGCATTGTAAAGATTTAATTAGTAATTCAAAACATTCAATAATATTATGGCTAAAATAAAACAAATAAAATATGCATCTAAACAACTCAGAGTTAACGGCAATGCAGGACTATTGTCTGTTCTGATTTATAGCAGTTCCACTAAATCCACATTCTATGGAAACCCCCTAATGTGTACTTTATCCTGGCACCCTGTAATATATGATACCTCCCAGGCTCTCGGCACTCTATTGCATAAGACTGGCACTGTATAATCGATTGCTTAGCCTGGCCACCAAGCCATGCCCCTTACGTGATTAGAGGTACAATCATTTTATTTTTGCAGAGCTTTCATGTAGTACATGAAATTTATATCAGTATTAGTCAATCACATAAGTCGTAACATTATACGATTCATTTAATGAATTTAGGGCCTGATTCAGACCCACTTGCGAGCGGCTGTCCGCTCGCAAGTGGGTCGATGGTCTGCACTGCGCATGCGCACAACGGAGGGAGCTCCGTCGTGCGCATGTGCGAGACGCGACGAGCGAAGGTCTTTCCTTCGCTTGTAGTGTCTGATCAAAGGGGGCGTGCTGTCGATGTTGATTGACAGCACGCCCCCTTTGGTGGGCGTGCCTCCCAGACGGAGGCGTTCCCAAGGGAACGCCTACCGTCAGAAGCCGGCCCCACTGACATCACTAGTGATGTCAGTGGGAGTGATTTTGGCTCTGATAGAGCCAAAAGCACTCCTGGCCTTGCGGTTGAGAAACTCAACCGCAGGCTTCTGCTCGCAGTGGCGATGGTCGCGATGGTCAAGGCCATCGTGACCATCATCCTGCACGCTCGTATATGCTGTGGGTGGTGACCCACAGCTATACGAGCGTCCAGGAGGACGTTCCATATTAATGGAGGAGGGCCCTGATTCAGAGCGAGCGCTCTGGTCAGAGCGTCCGGCTCTGAATCAGGGCCTTAATCTTATATAAAAAATTCATTGGTCTGTTTGTTTGTTGGTTTCGGTCCGGTTATGCATTTGGACACCCCGGCACCAATTGTGATGAAACCAGTGCAAGGTGGTCCAGTTGGATCCTCTACAGGTTTTAGGGGGGCTAGGGTCCTGTTGCTGTACGCTGGGCAGAACTTTGACCCAGGGAGGCTATTCTGGGTCTTCCACTGGATGGATTTGGACGACATCACATAATAAAACTCAATAACTTGCAGATTTAAACCCGGGCAACACCGGGTACTTCAGCTAGTGCTGATTTCAATTTCTATAAATAGCTGTGCAGTATAAAACAGTTAAACAACTTATTTAAAGCACTATCACTGTTCTACTTGTCTCCACTATGGGGCTGACTCAGCAGATGATGATTCTCACTCAGATTCCCGATTATCGGGAATCTGCGCATGTGCAGGACGGGCCCCCTATGCCCCTATCTGATTTACAGGCAGAGACGTTTGCGAGGAGGTGTGGGAGCAAGGGCGGTCTGTATTCCCGGAAATGGGGGGTGTCACCCCTATTTTCCGGGAGAAATAAGGCCCAGGTCTGCATCCATGAACGCAGATTTCCTGGCCTTCGCCAACCGGCCAGCCTGCTTAGGTTGAGGCTCACTCAGCTGGGTGATGTGGCACAACATCGCGACTGATGGTGACGATGGTGATCACAGGCAGTGATCTCAGTCGCAGCGCTGGGATCGCACATGCTGACGGGAGGCGTCTCTTTGCTTCAGATGCCGCCTGCAGTATTTGAATTTAGCAGGACGGAATTGCAAAGCTGATGTGTACGACTTTGCAATTCCGTAGACTGATAAATCAGCCCCTATATCCAGTCCAAGCCTGGATATAGCCATAAGTATTACAAAACTGAATAGATTTCCAGGGACTTACAAAGGTGTTCTTATAACTTTATTATAACCATTTATAGTAGGGATGAGCGGGTTCGGATTTACTCGGTTCTTATCGCCTCTTTACCGCAAGTTCGTATTAGTTCGTATTTACTTTATTGGCTATCCAAAACACGTTTTGGCTATCCAAAACATGCCGTTTTGAGAACCGAGTAAATCCGAACCCGCTCATCCCTAACTTTTTGTGCCGTTCTCCTTGTACCAGTTCACCTTCAGACTTTCCAAACTCTTTATTTCCAGGCTCTCTCTATGGAACCTCGTTTCTTCAAATCGATATGTTTCTACAGCGGATGCTTCTAACAATGAAATAATGTTGTTGTTTTATTCCTTGAAGAATTAATTTTTTCCCAATTTCCCTGAATTAGCAGATAATGGGATAGTTATATAATTGAGAATTAGAATTTGCTACTGACAAATCAATTGGAAATTAAGATTTGTGAAATCAGTGATAAAACCATCGCTCACAGATAAATTGCCCAGCTCCTGTCGTCAATCAGCTGAAGATGGGACCCTAAGGTGGGGCTTATTCAGAGGAGTAGCATGGAACCCTGGCGCCCGGAGAAAGTACATGTTAAAGCGCCCCCCACCCACCTTCCCTGTACTGAACTGTGAAAGTAAACAAATTTGTTCTGTGTCTCCCGGTGGTAATCCGCGAGACCCATTCGCTGTGCGAATTGGATGCGTGTTGCAGCACTTCTGACATCGGCCAATTGCGTGCTTATTAACTTCATAAGGACCTTTAACTATCCCTTGTGCAGCCGCTATGACTGGGCCAAGTTGTATTGATTATAGTAGAGCACTGTGTCCTTGCCCCTTCTCTATGGGACAAAAAAAATTATATATATTCCCCCAATATTTGAAAACTAGCATTTCTTTGTGCTGGCCGGTACATATAACAACAAAATGTAGTGAAGCCGGCCAGCTTTGCATTTCGGTGTCCCTATGTTTGGGTATATGAGGACTCAGTTATGTGGGGTACACAGCTGTCCGACCCAGCAGCTTGCCAACTGTCCCGTCGATCAAGCGACCGATTTGGTAAACATACACACTTACTAATCTGCCACTCAATATGTCTGGCCAGGCATCACAACTGGGCGGGCCGTTGAATTTGCCCCCCCCCCAGTTGTGATGTCATTGTTGGCGGTTCCTGCATTCAGAACAACGTGTCGATCAGGACTTGTACACACCGGCAGTTGCGCGCAATGTATCTGCAGGATATATTGCATCTGGTGTACTGCAGAGCTGATGCAAAATATATCTGTGAATGAGTATCGTGTGTACAGACCCACAAATGCACTGACTTATATATCGTTTGCCAGCTGTACGAACGATAGATCGCACAGTGTGTACCCAGCTTAGTGTGGAATAATTGGGATTCACTTTTCATCTGTGGGTAGGTAAAAATATGACATATAGGTAATAATCAATTAGTACAACAATGGAGTTGTGTCCAGTAAAGTGGACACTGAATAGCATATATTAGTATACAGTATGAGTATTACATCTTGTCTCAAACAAAGAAACTGTATAATACACTGGGTAGATATACTATGCCTTGGAAAGAGATAAGGTGGACGGATATAAAGTACCAACTAATCAGCTCCTAACTGTTATTTTTCAACACAGACACTAAAATGACAGTTAGGAGCTGATTGGTTGGTTGGTACTTTATCTCTCTCCAATTTATCAATCTCCAAGGCTTAGTTCATCTCCCCGTTGTCTATGCTTTGTCTGTATAATGCTAACATTTTTATTTTTTTTATTTTCTTTTCTCACTTTTGTTTATTCCATTTTAGGGAACCCTGAAATGCTGGTTAATTTCATCTGAATGAAGCACCCCAAAGCAAATAACTATGAATGATTTAAATGTTTACTACCCACAAAGGTTATCAACATGCCAGACCCTACTCCTGGGCAACACTTTAACCTAAATTCATTTTAAATAAACATCATTTTTATGCATTACCTTTCAAATTTGTTTTTCACAGTTTAATTTCTTGAATAACTATTATATGTCTTTTTTTTAGGAATTAGGATAATAAAAATAAACACATGGCGATATGTTTATAAATATGTTCCAGAATTCTTGGAAAGACAAAGTTATATTTATAAAACTTATAATATGAACTATTTTTTTTCTATATTTGCCTTAATGTTTGATATTTACAACTTTAATTTTATTTATAGATAAAAAACAAATATCTTATTTTAATGAACTAAAAACATAATTTTATGTTATGTAAGAACTAAAAAAAAAAACTTAATTGAAAACTTAGTTAAACACTGCAATTAATTTAATTAGTTTGAAAACATGTTTTGCTTGTATTTCGTGTTTTAGCTCAGGTTTTATTGGTTATTGGATCACAGATGTTTTTGGGATACTATCGTAGTGTGTGTGGCCAGCATTAATTAACAGCAGTGATAATTCTGACACCTGCAGAATATATAAAATTGAATTACCACAATACTAGATAAGGTTCACAAAATAATATAGTAAAATTTCATGTAGCCACAGAATAATAATTTTTTGCTGTATTTTTGTTACTAAATAGATTTTGTGTTTGTTAATTACTTGTTCCATCTGCACACCAGATAACATACAATTAAATCATCTGTAACGTTGTGATCATTTAATTGTAAAATATTGTATGTGACTCAAAATGAGTAATGACTTTATTCTGATAAAATATTCTTCCCTTTGAATTCTAGATACTAAGTTTTCTTGCAAAACTCCAGCAAACGCAGACATAGTGATCCTGGTAGATGGATCGTGGAGTATTGGGAGACTCAATTTCAGACTTGTGCGGCTCTTCATAGAGAATCTGGTTGGCGCCTTTAATGTCGGCTCTGATAAAACAAGAATTGGTAATGTTCAATGTTTTATGTGACTTATTAGTCAATATGAAATGATGTGATGAAAAATAATTGGTTACAGTTACACCATAATCTCATTTCTACCTTATATTTACTGTCATGCGACAGTGACAATTGCATGACTGTAAATGAGGATTTTTTTTTCATTTATAGAGAGTAGGCAGAGAGAAACAACCTTTTACAAAAAAATTAAAATATACTGTACCACAATAATACTAATAATAATAATTTAATTTAATCTTTAATATTTGACACATGAGAAACAGGAGAAAGAATAAACATTTATTTTTTTCAATAGAAAATACATTTTTGAGAGGGTTTTATTTTTCAAAATTCTACATGAGATTTATTTATAATCACTTTTTTGTACCTTATATTAAAAAAAGGAATAGGGTGAGGGTTAAGTGGTAAGTGCATTGACCATGTAATAACGACATTGAGAAACTCAGTTTGAATTTTTGTTACATTAGTTAGGATGTGTCTGACAATCCTGTGTACAGCATTGTATAAAATTGTGGACCCACATATATGGAATCAGTGTGAATACCGATGTCGGCAGACCGGCAGCAGTGGAAATCCCGACAGGGGATTTAGGTGAGTATTACTAACCCTACCCTAGTTATAATGATAGGCATCGGAATTTAGACGCCTGTCATTAGTACCCTCCTGGGATTTGACAGTCGGGAAGCCGGCGGTCGGCATTTCGACCGTCGGCTTCCTGACTGCATCCCCACTTATAGAGCTAGGAGCAAAGAAAAAAAGGAGCAAAAAAGGAGAGGAGCAAACTTAAAATGATCATATAGTTTTAGAATTGGGAGGGGCGTATCCTACTTCAATTCCATTAAAAAACAAAGCTGTCCAGCATTTCTGGGCAACATGCAAAAGCAGCCAGTATTTTCTCTGCATGCATAATAATAATAATAATAATAATAATAATAATAATAATAAGTGAATTTGCTTTCCTTTCATTTTATCATGGTTTGTCGGAGCAAATTTGCTCCTAACTAAATATGAGTCCCTGTATGTGCTATATACAAACAATAAATAAATAAGCACAATCTCCATCATCCCAAAGCTCTTTTATCTTTAGGCAATGTTAGTTCTCCAATATGTATTAAACTGAACACCAAGGTATCCAAGTGATTTAAAATATTATGGGGTCTAGTTACTAAGCAGTGTTAGGAGACAGAGTGAAAAGTGATAAGGTGCCAGCCAATCAGCTCCCAGCTGCCATCTCACAGGTTGTGTTTGAAAAATGACAGTTGGGAGCTGATTGGCTGGCACCTTATTACTTTTCACTCTGTCTCCTAACACTGCTTAGTAAATAGACCCCTATGTTTGCTACAGGCACCTGGTACTTCCTCATGGTGTAAGTACATTATAGGTTGAAATATTTCCAGGAATAAAAGTTGGGCGCATGGGGTAGGTACACTAATAGTACACTAGTAGTCACTGGCAAACGCAGGATTTCTAGAGGGGGGTTTCCAAGTGCTTGATTTTAAAGCAAGTGTGGTTAGTCCATGAGGGCATAATCAGCTCTTAACTAGCCAGAATATATATCGTATAGTGTTAATAATAATTCCAAAATATACAGAACCAGTGATCATAGTATGCCATTATATGCAGCAGTAGGATCATCCTGACTGAGTTGAATGTTTTTATTTCAGATTTGAGCAAGTTCAGGAGTCTGGGGGAGCATCAAAAGAACCTAGCACTGCCCTGGACATTTATGTACAGATTGGTTTCCTTATATACTGTATTAATTATACAGTATTAATAATTGACCCTATAGATGGTCTATATCAGTGGACCTCTAACAGTGCCTGATTTCCAGATCTCCTTGTTGGTGCACAAGTATATTCACTACTGGCTGACACATTTTAAAAGATCAACAGGTGGTGCTAATTATTTAATTTGTAACACTGAGGGTATCTTAAAAACGTTAGTATTATATGCTATTTCTATTGGGGTCATCATGGTGTGGTCTGGGGAGGGGGTTTCCAGGCAACTGGAAACCCCCTCTGCGTTTGCCTATGGTAGTACTGTCTCAAACTGTTGTAATTTCATAGTGCTTGATATCAAACTTGAGTAAATGAAGGTGGTGTGCACCCCTCCTGCCGTGAAGCTTACCGTGTGCCTCTTTGTGTTCCAGGCTTGGCACAGTACAGTGGAGATCCCAGGATAGAGTGGCACCTTAATGCTTATGATACCAAGGAAGCTGTGATAGATGCTGTACGAAATCTTCCTTACAAAGGCGGAAACACACTCACAGGTGCTGTCCTATAGCTTACATATACATAGTTGACTTTGATGTTACTGAGAGGAACTTTGAAGTTGTGACTCATCAGTATAAACAATTTATGTTCTGTATATCTGACTTACTGAAAAAATTGCTATTGGACTGGACCATGCGCTGCACAATGTAGGGTTCCAAACAATACCTATCAGAGATCTATAGAATACCTTTCCTATGTTTTTCTTGCATAACACGTGACCAGGCTGGTTACCTCTAAGCTGACTGGTCTGGAATTGATAGTGTTACTGAACTTGTTGTGGAAAACTTTACAGGGTTGCACTAAACAGGAGACTCTCATTGCAGTCTTTCAAGGTGGAGTTGCCACTGAAGGATAAGTCCCCCACTTCATAGGACTATATGTGCAGCCCGTCCGCTGCCTACACCATGCAAGCATCACAGCAACCTGGGTTGGAAAGAAATAAGTAGCACAAACAGTAAAAAGTGCCAAACAGTTTGAATGGCAGATGTCGTGCATGTGAAACAGTGGTGTGGGGCACAGAATGGGCATAGATAGCGATGGGCACAGAGAATTGGAGTAGAAATACAGGAGAAGGAATATCTGTAACGACAGCAAGAACAATTGCGCAGAGCTGCATAAGGCCCTCTCGAGCTTTGAAAGCGAATAAACGTTTTTTCTATAATTTTATTTTTTTCTTTATTGAAGCATGAAAATACAAAAAATAAATAAATACACTTGAAATAAGTGAGATATCAGTGATCATAAATGCCGTACATAAGGAAAAGAACATCATAGTCTAAATCAATATCAAGGTAGTAATGAGAGTGGGCGGTAGACCCAGATCCAAACGAAAAAAAATGGAAATAACAGTCCCCTAAAATCACATCCAGGCCGGGATGTACTAAACAACGCATCCGCAATGTAGTACGTCCCACCTGTCTTTGGGTACATACCGCGGTTCATTACCGTGGTATCTACCTAGAATATCGCAAAGGACAGCTCTCCCAATAAGAGCCGTCCATTGAGATGGTACCGGACAGAGGAACTTCCGGGTTTAACACCCAGAAGTCCCTCTGGCGTCCTTCTGCGCCCTGATAAGATGCCCATAGGCATCTATTGGGTAATGCCACCTGAAGGTATCAATAAGATCGAACCGATAAAAATCACAATGCCGGCAGCGAAGTTCTTACCTGGTCCCCGGCGTCTCTTGCTCCACTGCGCATTGCGTGACCTTTTCTTTATTTTTAACGGTGCATGAGCGACCTTTCTATAACTCGCCAACTGACATCGACCCTGGAAAAGACTGAGATTCCAATCCTGTATTGATACATAAGGTCTATATGGAGACGCCGATTGGGCAGGTCTACTTCCAGGGTATGGGATGCTGGTGCTCGGGATCCCGGCGGTCAAAATCCCAACGCCGGCATCCCAAAAGGGTTAGGACACTGACGCCTGTCGGTTGGTGTGTCGGCGCCGGTATTCTAACAAGTGTCAGGATTCCGGTGTCGGCATTTTGACCTCCGGCATCCCTTTTGTCGGGATACTAAACGTATCCCCTTCCGGATCACCCCATTTATAGTTAAATGAATTCCTATTATTATTTGGTAAGTGAAATCCATAATTAGCCACAAATATCACATACAGTATATCGCTCAATATTTCTAAATCATATTTCTGACTACACTTGAGTAGAAAAAGGAGGGGGGTTTAACCCCCTATTGTTCCTCAGCACACTGAATAGTACCTTCAACAATATATGAAAACGATATGGTCATAGAAATCAGAGATATTAGTTGCATGCATTTGCAAATACATGGGAAGCTGCTAGGCCACGTCACGGCTTCTCTGTCACTAGCAGTCCCTAACTTTGACCCCTCCCTTTCATGTACCTGATTAGTGCTGCTAGATTGATTGAGCAGCTGCCATTTTTTGTTTGTTTGACTACCCTTGAGGAAATGTTTCTTCCATCCAATCCATCCGCGTTGATCTCCCTCTGCCCCTATTTGCCGTTGCGTGACTCTCTGTTGTATTATCCATGTCACCAGGCCTCGCCTTAACCTACATCCTGGAAAACAGTTATAAGCCAGAAGCAGGGGCGAGACTGGACCTTCCAAAAATTGGTATTTTGATTACGGATGGCAAATCCCAAGACGACGTCATTCCACCTGCCAAAAGTCTCAAGGATGCTGGGATTGAGCTCTTTGCAATTGGTAAGGGCAAAATATATGCACTATATTGGTCTTATTAGTGGTCTGTTATTATACATATGTTGTCCTGTGGTTTTTTTATTATTTATTTTTAATTATTATTACATGACCAAAGTAATTTGTTTTTAGATATGCAAAACTACCTTTTGTGCTTGCCCGACCCCTTAAATGTCTGTATGTACTTAATAAACAGATTTCACCCTCTGCCCAGCCACGCAGTTTAATAATATTCTACTATTTAACAATCCACAGAAGGCAACATTAACTTACTCATATTCCTCATATAAACACTGGGCCTGATTCAGAGCTGGACGCTCTGACCAGAGCGCTCGCTCTGAATCACGGCCCTCCTGCATGAAAATGGAGCGGCCTCCTGGCCACTCGTATAGCTGTGGGTGACCACCCACAGCATATGCGAGCGGCCAAAAAGATGGTCGCGATGGTCTTGACCATCGCGACCATCGGACTTGCGACGGAGACCCTGCGGTAGGGTTTCCCTGCCACAAGCCCTGGAGTGATTTTGGCTCTATCAGAGCCAAAATCACTCCCATTGACATCACTAGTGATGTCAGTGGGGCCGGCTTCAGACGGTAGGCGTTCCCATGGGAACGCCTCCGTCTGGCAGGCATGCCCCCGGCACGCCCACCAAAGGGGGCGTACTGTCAATCAACATCGACAGCACGCCCCCTTTGGTGCGAGACCCGGAGCAACAGCTTGGCTGTCGCAGTCCGGGTCTCGCGCATGCGCGCGACGGAGCTCCCTCCGTCGTGCGCATGCGCAGTGGGGAACATCGACCCACTTGCGAGCGTACTGCCGCTCGCGAGTGGGTCTGAATGACCCCCATTGTCCTTATTTCAGATTAATTTTTTTTTACCTCTTCAGAGTCTGTGACACACTGAAACCTATGCTAATCATTTATACCCCCCCAAACCTCATTATATATTAACAGTAAGACAAAAAAGGAATAAAATACAACAAAAACATAAACTCTTTTAAGTCATGGTTTAGCGTGTGTTATTGCACTATATTATTAGGGGCTCTGCAAAGACATGCAACAAGTTTGCACATGAAAGTGTCTTTGAAGTCGAATTTCTTTCAGACATTGAAAAGTACGAAATGACTTCTAATTTTCTAGTAAATACTAGGTTATATAAGGTGTGAGACTTACTCAAGCATAAAGTGACATTTACAAAGACTCAGAACAAAAGGCAAGCATTTTTACCCAACAGCGGAATAAAGGTGACAAATGCAGTTTTTATTCACAGGCTTTAACTGATTGTTTACAAATTATTTAGTTTTTGACTATTTTGCTGCCTTTAGATGGGAAAATGAACTTGTTTTTTTTTCTCCCTGACCTATCTACTTGTGGGCTGTAGGAACCAACTGACCTGAAAGTAATCACGAAGAGACAATATAAAACATTAAAAGCTGATGTATAAACCCTTTTGAAACAATATACAGATTTTAATATCAACAAAACCACTATATATTATTGTTGTGTTGTATAATCAAATTTTTAATGTGTGTCAATGACATACGTATAATAGTGGTCACAGAATGACAATGGATCGGCCATATTTGATGGTACTCTTCTGATGATGGATTAAGCGGCTGCCGATCTACCCATGGTTCAAGGCCAGGCACCTTCAAAGTGCTATAAGCTTCTGAAAAGGCCTGATATTTGCATTGTACAGTATATCTTGCAGTCTGTGCACTCAGTTTACCTGCCTTTTCCAAATCCCACCATAAAAGCACAAGAATGATATCCCCTGTTTTAAGATAGATCTGATTCACAGACTTAAGGAGATGGTTGGATAGGTGCAGGAAGCAATAAAATAGAACATGGATAACTTTATTTATAGTGTGAAAAGTTCTCAAAAACAGATAAATGACAAATTAGATATTCAAATATCTCATTCATTTCACAAAAGTACAAAAGCTCGGTGCAAATTGTCTTTAGTGATGTCACATGCCTACTTTTGCAAACGTATATGTATTTACCTGTAAGCACATGGATTTACAGTCCAACATAGTGACTTCAGCAGGGGGGCCTAAAATGTGGCACTTTGCAATGGGATAGTTGGGAGAATGGGGCATTCCTTGCTAAGTGTGGATTAGGTGCAGGGCTGTATTAAGGTTTGTGGGAGCCCCAGAGCAACAAAATTATGGGCGAGCCCATACCAATAAAATTGTCATTATGATATGCTGGCGATGTTATTAAAAAGTATAATGTGTAAATAATCCCAGCACTGCAAAATGCACTGAGGGCCTGATTCAGACCCTCAGCGGGTCGATGTTGCCCTAGTGCGCATGCACACGACGGAGGGAGCTCCGTCGTGCGCATGCGCGAGACCCGAATAGCGACGGCCAAGCCGTCGCAATGGGTCTCGCACCAAAGGGGGCGTGCTGTCGATGGTGAGTGACAGCACGCCCCCTTTGGTGGGCGTGCCGGGGGCGTTGCTGCCCAGACGGAGGCGTTCCCATGGGAACGCCTACCGTCTGGGGCCGGCCCCACTGACATCAGTAGTGATGTCAGTGGGAGTGCTTTGGGCTCTGATAGAGTCAAAAGCACTCCGGGCTTGCGGCAGACGAGACCCTACCGCAAAGGTCTCGTCGCAAGCCCGATGGACGCGATGGTCTTGACCATCGCGACCATCTTTTTGGCCGCTCGCATAAGCTGTGGGTGGTCACCCACAGCTATGTGAGCGGCCAGGAGACCGCTCCAATAATAGGTAGGACTGCCCTGATTCAGAGCAAGCGCTCTTGTCAGAGCGTCCGGCTTTGAATCAGGCCCTGAACACACTGTAGTGCCCCCAGTTAAGATTATGCCACTGTGGCATCACACTGATGATGTAGCTATGTGTGGGGGCCACCGTGTGTGGGGACCCCTGGGCGACTTCCCCAGCTGCCCTGTTGTTGATCCAGAACTGATTAATTGCACTACCCCCATCAGGGGTGGAAAGTGCAGAATTAGGCGTTCGTTCCCCATGCTAGCGGTGGGTGCACAATTTTCTTCTCCCTGAAATAATACTTGTCAGAAGTTCCGTAACCACAACCTTGTACTTTATACAACTTTCTGACTCTTTAGTTCCCTCTGGGACATCCGAGAGGTGGGAAGGGGTGTGGCACTGTGATTGCATCATCACCATCCCGCATCCGCTGTACAGAGCCGCAATTCGCGCCATTGTGCAGAAAGAAGCGAGGCCACAATGACGCAAACTGCTGCTAATCACTTCATCAAGCCCCCAGACAGTTCCCTTCTCTGGAGAAGTGGGTCGGATCCAGGGGGTCTATTCTACTCTCCCGAGAGTGCTGGAGAACTCCCAGAAATATGGGACATTCCAGGAGAGTAGTCAAGTGGTTTCTGCTGTGCACGTGTTCCGTGGTACCCGCAAACTTTCCAACGTAGCCAGATCTCCCGATTGCAGGCATTGTTTTACAAACCAGGTGCACCAGTGACAGTGGAGAAGTGGACCAAGAGGGAAGTTATTCATAACAACCAGCTTCTAACTATCATTTTATAGAATGTACTTGATAAATGCTACCTCAAAGCTGATTGGTTGCTATGGGCAACATCTCCGTTGGTCCAGTCCTTTGGTCTTTTAACTGCTTGACACATCAACACATTACTTTTATTTAATGTATCTAAATGATGATATACGCCTTTATTCTAACTACTGTATGAAGACTGTAATACTGATATCTTATCTACCCGTTATGTCTGTTTGTTAACATAATTTAAGGTGTGAAAAACGCTGACCTCAATGAACTGAAGGAGATCGCTTCGGAGCCCGACAGCGACCACGTTTACAATGTCGCAGACTTCAACATCATGAACTCCATCGTTGAGTCTCTAACAAAAACCGTGTGCGAGAGAGTGGAGGACATAGACATTACTCTCAAAGGTGAGGGAGCGCGCCACGTCCTCAGGAATAGCAAGCAGGGGCCGACTGTGTATAACCTAGGCCCCGGAGGGTTCCAGGAGTTGGGAGACGAGCGCGCCTGTCTGTGTGTATGTATTTCATATCTGCCAGGCAACCAGACCAGCTGCAAAGTACCTGGATGATTGGATTGTGATCACAGGATCAGCCACAGCAAAGGGCGCGTATTTACATTGTATTAAATATTACTGGCAAATGAACACAATTTATAGCAGTAAGTCAGCATTCCATAAAGTGACAGCTCATTAGTCTGGGATTTCACAGTGTTGCTGCTCTTTAGAATATAATACCTGCCCGAGGCTAATATTTATACTGTGATGGATTTATGATTACCCAAAACTTCACCACTATTAATATATGACTCCCCACCGGCTGCGTTAGGCTCAGTTTAACTTAAAGCGAGGCAGGTGCCTCCGAGCCGGCCACACAAGGCGATTTCATCAGCCGGTGTGGTGGATTTAGTCATGATTGCCATTATGCCAAGAACCAGAACTTATTATCTTTTCCAGGCAGAATAAAACTGTTCATCCGTCAGGCCTGCATTTGTAAACTCTGTTTTATTACATTTCTTCTTTTTTTTACATCTGTTTTGTTGATAAGAACGTTCAGCTGATTTATCATTTAAGAAGTATTTACAATAGTCCACTTGCCGGCAAAGTTTAATCAAGGTACAGTGTCTGGTAAACATTATAGTAACAGGAACTCTTAAAAGTATGCTAGATTAGGAGAAGAAGACATTTATGTGATAAAATGCAGCCTTTATTGTACAGGGTACTGTATATATGCAGCATTTTCATGGTACAAGAACAAGTAAACGGGCTGTCCAGGCACTGTAGGGGCCCAAGTGCATTGCTTTGCCCAGGGCCTACTCACCCATTCACGGGAATAAAAATGTAAGTGGTTAATAAAATAAATCTTTTCGAACTATTGGTACTTTCAACAACATCAATTTTTAAACATAAAAAAAATATGATGTAAAGCGAGGATTACGGATTCCGCCTCCCTCTTCTCTTCTCCAGTTCGCAGTGCAGTTTCTGCTCTGCACTGCAGCTGTGATTAATGTAGGGGGCCCCCTGAGAGACAGTGGCCCAGGCGGACTTGCCTTCTGTGCCCTCTTCATCCGGCTCTGTGGCTGCAGACTGGGTA
This sequence comes from Taudactylus pleione, assembly GCA_031769625.1. Lineage (NCBI taxonomy): Eukaryota > Metazoa > Chordata > Amphibia > Anura > Myobatrachidae > Taudactylus > Taudactylus pleione. Next base: position 4,649,823 of record JAUIMM010000509.1, read on the forward strand.
ACAGGTAGAGAATGCTGTCTGGCCGCTCTAATTCTGAGTAATTCATAATCGGAGCCGCCAGGGAACACCTTTCTATCAGCTGGCTGCCCTAGGCACAGAGTGAACGGTCGCACACTCCATGTAGATGCCCCTGGCCCAGCCCACCCTTGCTTAAAGAACCCTAGAATCATGGGGCCCTGGGCAACTGCCCAGAGTGCCCATACATTAAGATGGCCTTGGAGTTATCATGTACATTTGAAACTTGAATCTTCTGAAATGCCGGCAGTTGGCATAAAGGTTCTTTCTCCTGTGATTATGAAATTAAAAACTAGGACACTTATCTGAGAAGTAGGTAGCTCAGGCCCAGGGCTGCCATTAGAATTGTCGGGCCATGGTACGAAGAGAGGGCAAGGCCACAGTTTGATGGCATGGCTGCGCTGCATTGGGACTTTTACCCCATCTACAGATGTTGTGCCATTGGCGCTGCTGAAGGGGTGGAGCCACACCATGTTGGGGGTGTGGTTGCACCTCTTTGGCAGGCACAGGTCTCCAGACAGTCCTGGGAACCCAGTAATTGCTACTCGTCCACCCCTCTACCATCTTGGCCGTGCTGCTCAGTTCATAGGACTTGTCCTATTAGTTTCGTTGTAACAGGAGATTGAATTATGGGGACATATTGTTATCCTATTTTCTGTGAGGAGATGTATCAAACCTGTGTAGAGAGATAAAGTGGAACCAATCAGTGCAACCAATCAGCTTCTGTCATCTATCTAGCACAGCCTGTAAAATGACAGATGGAAACTTATTAGTTATTTTGGACAACTTCTCCACTTTATCTCTCTCCAGGGTTTGATACATCTCCCCCATAGTATACTGTAAATTGTGAGTTAAAGATTTTAGGAGGGAAAGTAGAACTGTTCTGGGAACGAAAGGACACATGTGAGTTATAATAATGGTCCGCCATTATTTTTCTACCCTGTACGGCCTAATGGCTTAAAGGTACTTTCCCACCTGCAAAATATTTTTCTAAGAAGTCCCATCCAATATGCCAGAGCCCTGGGGGCTTTTACCTCCAGCCGTTCTTTCCAGGGCTCCTGCGATCTCACCAGCCCCTGTCCAAAAACCAGAGTAGGGGTTGAGCAGGAGGACCAGTCACAAGCCAGGAAAATATTTAATTAGGATGAATGAATGATGGAATGGCTGGATGGATGGATAAATGAATGATTGAATGGATGAATGAATGAAATGGACGGATTAATGAATAATTGGATGGATGGATGGATGAATGATGAAATGAATGATGTAATGAAATGAAGGAATTAATTAATGATGGAATGAAATGGATGGATGGATGAATGAATAATTGGATGGATGAATGGATGGATGAATGATGGAATGAATGAATGATGGAATGAAATGAATGAATGATGCACTGAAATGGATGGATGAATGAATAATTGGATGGATGAATGATGGAATGAAATGAATGAATGATGGAATGAAATGGATGGATGAATAAATAATTGGATGGATGGATGAATGATGGAATGAAATTAATGAATAAATGAATGATGGAATGAAATGGATGGATGGATGAATTTATATATGTTTTGTTGTATGAATGATGCTTGCAGGAAGAGTTATATAAGAAGGGAACACCACAATAAAATGAACCACCTCATGCTGTATTTTCAGGGGACTTAGTAGAGGAGGTTGGATCTCCGTCGGAATTAGTCACATCAGAGGTAACTGCCAGAGGGTTCCGCGTCAGCTGGTCACATGCCCCAGGAAAGGTTGAGAAATACCGTGTGGTATATTATCCAACTAAAGGAGGGCAGCCAGAAGAGGTAAGCGCTACTATGCCCCCACATCATCAATGCTCTCGTTATCCATTTAGTCTTACACATGAGACCGCAATTCATTTACTGACATGATCAATGATCCGTTATTAGCTCCCATAGTGTAACTTGCTCTGGATTAATGAAAGCTAATATCTGATTGGTTGCTACGGATTATAGAACTCTTGTGGAACTTGCACTGTGTTATGTGTTTTCTGTATGGGACAGCAAGTAACACATCACCATTATGAAGACTAGATTCCTGTTTGCTGCACACTATGGTTCTATCTATCTATCTATCTATCTATCTATCTATCTATCTATCTATCTCATATCTATCTATCTATCTATCTGCTATCTATCTATCTATCTATCTATCTATCTATCTATCTAACTATCTATCTATCTATCTCATAACTATATCTCTCATATCTATCTATCTATCTATCTATCTATCTATCTATCTATCTATCTATCTATCTATCTATCTATCTATCTATCATCTGTCTGTCTTTAATGTCTCAAAAATGGGCAGCTGCAAAGGACAAGTTATGTCTTCTAGATTTCTAACTAGCTTTATGCTGCCAGAAATACAATTGTGTAATACAGTACAGGTTAGCAATGAGAAATTATCAGCTATTTTGATCACATTGTCACCATAAGTGTTTCAGACCCCTCCGAGTGCAATTCAAAATATAATGTGCTAATCTATTGACCGCCCTGGCTGGAGAACGCACGCTAAGCAGCGTATTAGCGGCACTGTGTGGCCATTTCTCTGCTGAGCTCAGGACTCGTTGTCTCTGTAGGTGATAGTTGATGGAAGTGTCTCCACCACGGTGCTGAAGAACTTGATGTCGCTGACGGAATACCAGATAGCGGTGTTCGCTGTGTATACTAGAAGTACAACGGAAGGCTTGCGGGGCGCTGAAACTACCTGTGAGTAAGGTCAAATGTCTCCTTATGCTTGGGTGATAACTGCTGCCGTCTTCAGTAACTGAGGGCCTGATTCTGTGCTGCTTGTAATTCAGAGAGCGGACTGATCACGGGAGTTTTAGCAAACTGAGCGTGCGTCACAGCCTCAAGCGCAACTTACAGTATTTACAAGCGATTGTGAATTGACCGCATCTTGGTCGCTTCTCATTTGCCGCTGAATGGACATTAGTGGTAACAGGGGTTGCATGTAGAACAAGTGCCCACTGGGCATGTTGTGGGCACGTAGACAAAGTTGCGCGCCATTCATAGTTGAGATGTATGCAGGAATCTATCCGATGTCAGTCATTTCTACTGCACCAAGGATTGCCCTGGTGCATTAGCGATGACGGCTGCTTTCGGATGGCCATCAACCATCGACATTTAACAAACATTGATGGTTGTTACAGATGGTTTTGTCATTGGTGGCAGAGAGCCACCCAATGTTTTTTTTTTCCTCTCTCAACACTCAGAGCTTAGCCCTGGTGCCTGCTATGCCCACCCCCATTTTTGATTGGCCCATGGCCCGGTGTGTACCCATCTACGTTGGCCATCGAATGGTGCAAACCAGCAATGATTCACCATAGATGGAGTTTAACACCGATGGCACCATTGATGGTGACCATCGATGGAAAGCCACTGATGGCCATCCCTATGGCTGCTCTCGCAGGTGGAGGGCTGGGGGCAGTGCGGGCGCATAGATCTGTCCATCTCAGAATACCGGCAGATGTTGGCAGGGATTTCCGGTTACTGGAAGAGACCGGAATTGCAAGCGCATTACTATGTATTGTATATCAAACATGAGGCCTTGACGGAAAAAATTTAATCATTTGCCCCAGAAAACATCATTGCGTCAATAGCATAATTTTATTAATGACGCCATAATATTGTTGCATATATCACTCCTAATATCCATGCATATTTATTCTGCACCGTTTCTCCTCAGTGGCGTTACCAATGGCCTCTGACCTAGAGCTGTATGATGTCACCCATCGTAGCATGAGAGCTAAATGGATAGGAGTGGCTGGCGCAACTGGTTACATGATCCTCTATGCTCCTCTCACTGAGGGATTGACGGCAGATGAGAAAGAGGTAAGTTGGAACAGTCACTCATTAAAGCACCAGTACTAAACCAACCTGTTAAACATATCTGGTCGCCAAGAAAATGGACTACCTGACTGCCTTCTGTGCCTTTATTAATTATTAAGTAATGTTGTCACCAACATACAGTGGAAGCTGAGTAATCCTATGAATGGACTGAGAATGAGGTACATCACTGAAGCATGAGGCACAGAGTGATGTTAATAGCTCCAAAGGAATTCTCAATGATATTGAGCTGGCACACAAAATGGCTGCCTCCACTGTCTGTACGTGATAGGTCCATTAGGGCAGTTGGCGATATTGATGCACTTGTGTGTGTTTCAGATGAAGGTTGCTGGGTCGGTGACAGATGTGGAGCTGGACGAGCTAACTCCCAGTACGGAATACACAGTCACGGTCTATGCCATGTTCGGGGAAGAGGCCAGTGATCCACTGACAGGACAAGAAACTACATGTAAGGGGGGGTAGAGTAGATGGAAGAAGAGGGTGATGGGAATCCAGTCACAGAGAAATGCCCAGAATGCACTCAGCCGTCCAGATAATATTCTGCTTTTTAATATGGAGTGCTGATTTAGATGCAAACATACATATAAAAAGGTTTTTAGTACATGTATTCTATTGAAGAATATTAAACTGTAGCCACTTTCTACTCATTTATCTAAGAAGTGGGAAAATTATATGACATTATACAATAGGGCAATAGTCCTAAACACAAGTTAAGGCGACCTTTCCATTCTTTGAGGAAGATTGATTAAACCTTCTAAAGATCACAAATGGAGACGTTGTCAATAGCAACCAATTAGATTAAGGGCGAAATGCACTAAGCATCGCATTAGTGATGCGATACATCCCCCTTGACTTCGGGTACATACCGCGGTTCATTACCGTGGTACATACCAAGAATTTCGCAAAGGACAGCTCTCCCGATAAGAGCTGTCCTTTGCGATGCTGCCGGGCAGAGGCCATCGAATGGTGCAAACCATAGATGGGGTTTATCACCAATGGCACCATTGATGGTGACCATCGGTGGAAAGCCACTGATGGCCATCCCTATGGCTGGTCTCGCAGGTGGAGGGCTGGGGGCAGTGTGGGTGCATAGATCTGGCCATCTAGCAACCAATAGCAACCAATCAGATTAAGGGGTTTATTTACTAAGCAGTGTTAGGAGACAGAGTGAAAAGTGATAAGAAAGTGATAAGGTGCCAGCCAATCAGCTCCCAACTGTCATTTTTCAAACACAGCCTGTGAGATGACAATTGGGACTTTCTTATCACTTTTCACTCTGTCTCCTAACACTGCTTAGTAAATAGACCCCTAAGGGCGAGATGTATGAAGCATCGCATTAGGAATGCGGTACATCCCCCCTAACTTCGGGTACATACCGCGGTTCATTACCAAGAATTTTGCAAAGGGCAATTCTACCGATAAGAGCAATCTTTTGCGATGCTGCCGGGCAGGGGGACTTCCAGGTTTAACACCCAGAAACCTCTGACGTCCTTCTGTGCATGCGCAGAAGGCCACCGGCCACGGGTGCTCATGGGAGGGATCCGATCGGATCCCTCCCAACCATGGAACATCCCGATAAGAAGCCCATAGGCTTTTATTGGGTAACGCCACCTTCAGGTGGCATTACCCATCGGGACAAAGCACCGGAATGCATCACATTCCAGGTACTTAGTACATACGGGGAATGCAGTAAAACCGCTGAAAACTGCATTTTCAGGAGTTTTACCGCATTTTTACCTTTAGTACATCCTGGCCTATAGCTTTCATATATTTAACACCTTCTATAAAATGATAGCTAGCATCTGATTGGTTGCTATAAGTGACACCTCTACTTGCCTTTTTAGAACTTTTTATAAAATCTCCCTCTTTATCATTTACCTAATTACCTTGTGATATAAATCGAAGGTCATATATCCAACTCGCTTCAGCTCTTCATAACGCTCTACCCCTCAGACCTTTGTGGTCTCTAGATATCATCAGAGAGTAATGAACCACTGCAGGCCTTCAGCAACTATAGGCCTCAATGCTGGGCATAGTAGTTCCACAAAAGCTGGGGACCTCCCCGTTACTGGACTAGGTGACTGCAATAGTTTGCCTTTCGCCCCCCTGATGTTGTCTCCTATTGTGTCACAGTGCCGTTAACACCACCTAGAGATCTCCGTATTACAAACATCGGGCACAGCACGGCCACCGTCTCCTGGGACCACTCCCATAAAAATGTGAATGGCTACCGGATCATGTATGTGAAAACCGGGGGCTCTGACATCAATGACGTAAGTGAATAAAGATAGGGATCCTGGAATATCTCACGTGTCTAGTTTCCCTGTTCCACTGTCGTGACTTATGATGTATCCCTGTCCTCTATATTCTCTTCCATTTTAGAAAGATAGATGTGAGTAGTGACTAGGAGATTGATAGGCTGCATCCCAAACAATAATGGTTCAGACTACAAAATGGCTGCCTCTGGTGGCTCGTAAAAAAAAATCATTAACAAAGCACAAGAGGAAAACCTCTAAGGACAAATATCTTCCACCCAAAGGCATAGATAATTGTCAATGGAAAGTATATGAAGCAAATCAGCTACAAGCAAGCAGTAAATTTTCTAAAACTTCTAAAGAGGACCTTGACTGTGATTAAAGGTTTGTGAATGGCTAGTAAAACATAAATAAAATGCTATTCATGAAAATATCATGGGGTCTATTTACTAAGCCTTGGATGGAGATAAAGTGGACGGAGATAAACTACCAACCAATCAGCTCCTATCTGTCATTTTTGAAACATAGCCTGCCTCCATCCAAGGCTTAATAAATAGACCCCATCATATGCCTATCAATTTGCTGTTAAGAAAAGCCCTTAGGCACCGAGAGGGGGTGGAAGGGATGGTACTAGGGCCATGGTACTTATAGACTGCATGGCTATGTCCACTGTTCATCCCAGACCCCTGCATCACTAAATGCAAACCGGGGGAAGGGGGTTAGAGATGTGAACAGAAGACATTGGTGAATATTCGTACACCCGCTGATCAGGGTAAGCACTGCACCAGTCCTTTGTGTCTTGCCAATGGACGTATAGCATAACATTTTAGGTGGTACGTTTGTGGGGTTTTCTCGTTCATATTATAAATGACTCCAGTCTTTGCTGAGTGTTTTACTAAACATTATTCCGCTATTATTCCTCTTTCCCTCCATTTTCTGCGTCTCTGTCACTAGCACTCCTATGAACCTGCTAATCTCTCTGCTGCCAGATTGCCCTGTAACTTACCTCAACACCTTCTGACAATAGGGGGTACATATACCAGGTACTGGCTTAGCTTATCTTCACCACCTGTAGACTTTCTGGAGGATACATAATTAATAACAAGATAAATATGTGTGTTTGGCAGGTGGAAGTGGGTAGAGTTACGACCTACAACTTGAAAAAGTTAGCGTCCCTCACTGAGTACACGGTGGCCATTTTCTCTGTCTTTGACGAAGGACAATCTGAGCCTCTCACGGGAACTTTCACTACAAGTAAGTCTTGTTAGGAGCACAGTGAGAAATAACTAAATATAATCTCTTCAACGCTGTCATCCACCTTCAGATGACTTCCATTTACTGGCTTGTAAATATCCTCCTGCAAATTGTACACACCTCTTTACCTTCCTGGCCTCCTTCTGTGTTTTTCAGAGAAGTATTTATATAATCAGGCAGAATTCTGGTGTGATTCCTGAAATTTCAACCACTGTATAGAGACAGGAGATTTATCTCCTAACCCGGGGCAACAAAAAAAAAACATTCTGCCTTATTATACAAAGACAGGGCTGAAAAGCACAAAAGGTAGCAAGCAATGCTAAATACAAAATAAAGGTAAAAGTTACAGGAGAGTATCTGCAAATCAAGAAATGTAAGATCATTAAAGTGGTAAAACCTTTTAAGGTGCATACACACGTAACGATTTTGTAACCAACGATTTCCTGTCAGATTATCTGTCAGAATTTCTGTCAGATTTTACCTTGAAAGAGTGAACGATTTTTACAACGATGAATGAAAAATGTTCCTTCCCTTAATGAAAATCGTGATGTTGGACAGTCTGAAATGGACGATGAACTACAAACTGCAAACGGGAGCGCACTTGAACGATTATCGTTCATCCTTATAACTCAGAAATTGAACGATTTTTTGAACGATTGAACGATAACGACGCCGTTAATGACAAATCGTTCAAAAAATCGTTACTTGTGTACAGGGTCGTAGCTAGGGTAGTGCGGCTGGTGCCATCGCACAGGGCACCACAGGTCAGGGGGCGCTGATTGTGCTTGTCAAATTTCTGTTTATTATCATTCTTGCTTGTAGCTTCCTCTTATTTCATCCCCAGCATCTCCTGGCCTCCCCTATCTCTTCCCTGGCCCTTCCCCATGAAGTCATGGCCCTTTTTTGGGTGCATTATGTCCCTTTGAAAAATGAGGGGGCGCCAATGCTCTTTCTGGCACAGGGCACCAAAAAGTCTAGTTGCGGCTCTGCGTGTGTATGCACCTTTAGAATCCTCTTATATCTGCTCCAGAAGAATGTTCAACATTTTCAGGTGCAGGCAACTGAATTGGAATACTTTACCAAAGTGAATTTATATCTATATACATATTTAACAAATTCTTCTTTTAGTCGGCTGCATAATTCATTTATAACAAGATATATACATGCAGTACCCAACGTTTCAGTACTGGTATAGGTACTGTCCTCAGGGAATATATAATAGCCTGATGAAAACTGGGTTTCTTTGGATATTATATAGACAGTACCTTCAATGGTACTGAAATGTTGGATACTGCATGTACTGTATATATAATAGGAAGATGACTAAATAAAGAATTTGCATATACATCCCGAAGTGCCACCCTTTTCTTGTATTATATGCACAATGTCTTACCATGATGTGGATTGAGTACCTAGAAAATGTAACTATGAGCTAGAACCTTGGCATTCATATACATATATTTTATTTAATCACAGGTTTATTTTTGCATTGTGTATATCTTTTGCATTGTAACTTTGTAAAGAGTTGTTTATTTCTTGTATATTGGAAATACTGTCATGTATATGTTACACAGACCCAGTCCCAGCTCCTCGTGATCTGGAGGTCAGAGATATAAGCACAAACAGTTTCAGAGCTTACTGGAAACAGTTTGCATCGGACATAGTCATGTACAAACTGCAATGGACCCCAAGCAGCGGTGGCAGCACCCAGGAGGTAAATAGCCAGTGCTACACATTATTCCACAATGATTAGAGTTCTGTTGTATGAAAGACATGAATGAAGTTTATAATATAGCGTTTGCTTGTGCTTTATATTTAGGACAATTGTTGCTGGCTCTGTCCTTCCAAAACTTGATGGGACTTAGCACCTCACTTTTTGTAGATGTTATACATGGCTACAATGGACATTCTGCTCAGCAAAAAGACAATACTGTTACCCCAGATCATTTGGTGGTACTGCCATGATGTCTCCTCCTTTCTCATCCCTACCTGTCTCCAGCTACCGGTCCTTCCTGTCACCTTTTCCCCATATTCTCTAACACAGCCTTATCTCTACTCCACACCCTTTGCTTCCGTGATCCTTGAGCGGCTTCTGTGTTACCACCCCACCACTTTCCTTTGCTCCCACTCTCTCCTGGACCTACTGTATTTCAAGCTGGCTTTTATTCCCCTCACTCCACTGAAACTGCCCTTACTATGACCTCTAATGATTTACTATGTTTGATACTGCGGAACACACTCTCCTCCTGCATACCCCCCCACTCTTATGGTCTCCCTGACTCTGTCTTCTCACGGTTGACCTATTATCTCTTTGACCATTCCTTCTCTGTCCCTTCTGTCTCAAACACTTACGCTCCTCTTCTAACCCCAAGAGTTTGTTCCTGGCCCCTTCTATTCTCCCTTAACACCTCCCCGCTTGGCGAGCGTAACCAGCTCCTTTTTGCCTCTAATATCACCTATACGCTGATGACACCTAAAATTTCCTCTGCTTCCTCACTGCTCTCTCTGTGTCCTCCCTCATATCTCTCACTGTCTTTCTTCTATCTCCTCCTGGATGTCCCAAAACTTTTTTTGCATTAAATGTGTCCAAAATTGAACTTGTTGCTTTCCACACATCCAGGATCCCTTCACCCCCCCCCTCCTCTCTTTATCTGTTGGCTGCACCATCCTCACCTCTGCCTGGGCGTATTCCTGGACTTTGCAGTCTCCTTCGTTCCCCACATCCTGTCTGTCTCACAATCACGCCACTTCCACCTTCACAAAATTTCTGTGTATCAGACCTTTTCTCACCATGGGAGCCACCAAAATTCTCATCAATATCCCGCCTGGACTACTGCAACCTCCCCCTTTCTCGCTTTCCTCTTCCCGCACTATCCCAACTTCAGTCTATCCTTAATGCTGCTGTCTGCCTCATTCAACTCTTCCACCATGCTGTGCCTGCCTCACTCCCCTGCCAAATACTTCACTGGCTCCACGTCTAACTCAAAGGATAGTTCTACCTGCTTACTTATAAAGCCATCAATCACTCCACTCCCTTATACATCTCCAACCTCATTTCTGATGACACTACCCCCCATCCTCTATGCTCCTCCGCTGACCACTGTCTCACTCAGCTCTGGTTACTTCATTTCACAACCACATATATGATTTCTACGGTGTCGCATCCGTACTCTGGAACTCATCTCCCTCACCTTATCAGACTCTCTTCTAGTATCCACACCATCAAACTAGCCTTTAAGACTCATCTTTTCATGAAAGCCAATCAGCCCTCATTACTCTACCACCCACCTAATCTATTTTACCAGTTCTCCCTCATAGATATATCATTCAGAGATGTACCAAACCTTGGAAATAGATAAAGTGAGCAGTTGCCCGGAGCAACCAAACAGCCTCTGTCATTTCATAGACTGTGCTAGGTAAATGATAGTTAGAAGCTGATTGGTTTCTTTGGGCAATTTCTCCACTTTACCTCTCTCCAAGGCTCAATACATCTCCCGCTTAGACTGTAAGCCCTAACAGGCAGGGCCCTCTTCCCCTGTTCTCGCCTCTTAGCACTATCCCTGTCACCTGTGCATCTGTCTCCACTTCCCCAGCGACTCTGGTCCTGTCTGTCCACCCCCTTTTTGGGTACAGGATAATTGAATGCAGATTTATGTCCTTTCATTATTCCTCCCACCCCCTACGCAAATTATCATTACTTGCTTTTGCTAGCCTTGATGAGGTACACTCTCTTCCCCTCACTTCCCCCCATACCCTCCGCTCTATTTTATTTTATCCTTCTAGCATAGTTATGTGTATTTATCCACTGTAGGTTCATTTATGGATGAGTGTGTTCGCCCCCCATCAAGAGCCAAAGGAAGAACTCCAAATAAAAGCGGATGTAATTTTAAGTGGAGTTCGCTGGGTTAATTCTAAACACAGAGTTTCACTCAAATAGGGTGGAACGTAAAGTGGGGTTTGATGTCCCAAATCCTCCAAAGATCCATTACTGTCCTAGGCTTTACTACTGCCAGGTTTTCTTGTCGATAGTGATACCCATCCATATATAGAACTGGTAAGTTCACACATGAGGAGGATAGACAGACAACACCAGTGCAGCTGGCAGAGCCATCGATGTAGCCAGCAGGGGACCCAGCGGATGTGGGAAACCCCACATTCCGTCTAAAATAGGCTTAATGTATAAGCTTACAATCATGAATTGTTATTCATTTGGTGTGCCTCATCCTGATAATTCATCTAAGTAAAACATTACCTACATCAGTACTATCCTCAAGAAAAGACACCCAAGGGTGTTTATTTTTATTGTATCAGTACATGGTTTATAAGGTGAAAGCGACTGGCTGTTATCAGTTTATGACCCATGTAACCGTTGCTTTCCATCTAGGTTCTCCTGAGAGGGAATGTCAACTCCCATCTTATTGAGGGTTTGCAACACGCCACGGAATACGAAGTATTACTGTCGGCCATCTTTGCTGATGAGACAGAAAGCGATCAACTTTCAGCCTTGGCAACAACTTGTAAGGCATCAATCTACCTATTTACCTCTTATGCTGGCCACAGATATAGCGATGTGCTCACAATCAGCCAATGTGTACGATTTCCCTTGAAACTCTCCCCGGCAGCTCAGCACACGATTTCCACAGGATCTCCACACGATCTGCACACGATCTGGTATCCAATCTTTATACGATCTCTCCTGCAGTCAGACTTTCACAGTGCATCGTGTCCTAGACTGTCAGATCTGCCCTACTGCACGACAGATCTGACTATGCGATGTGCGACCAGTGGGGACGCGCATCACATCGTGATCGTGAGTGGGGTCTCATGATTTACTCAAGATTTGGCCATATTTTACCCGATCTGTCGTTCCAATGTGTCGGAATCGGCCAGATGGGGTAAAATATCGCTATGTGTGTGGCCAGCTTTACAGGAGAATTGGCTTTCCTGTGTATACATCATTTGTAATGTAAAACTAATTTGCGCACTGTTATAACTCATTGGAAAGTATTACAGTTTTTAGTACGTTGTTTATTTCGGCATGAGATCCTGTCTTATGTTTGTTTAGCACCCTCTTGCAATCTGCAGCTGTTAATGTTGTGGATTGCTTATGTTTTATATTAATAAACTTAGATTAAACCTCTTTACAGACCATGAAAATGCTGGGACTGGCTCACACATACCGTAACACTGGATGGGTGTTGCACCCACTAGAATACATATATAAATATTTAATCAATGTTTTTTAAATGATCTGTTGTTTGTAACGTTTTCAGTGACAAGGACCACAAGAGCCCCAACTACAGCAAGACCCACGTCAGCAGGTATGTAATATGATTTTATTCCCAATGACAGTGGGTCAAGTTCTAGTCCTATAACAATTGGCCTATTGTCTGAACAAAAACGCTTGCATTTAATATGGAGCTTTCTCCTAAGTACAACAAATGAGTATAAAAGGGTTTTGTTTACTTTACATTTAGGAAAAAATATTTTTACTTTCTTTTCTAGTGTGTATGTCCACTACTGTAATGTTCCTAAAATGTTTTGATATATACAGTACTATCTTATATATATATAGTACTATATACATATTATATACCCTCAGCGCTGTTATTTTGTATTGGCTCTGTTTAACTGTATGGGTTCCATACAGAAGGTCGACAATGATTTGGTCACCATGGAAAAAGGTCGACATGACTAAAGGTCGGCACTTTTATATTTTATTGGTAGGGTTAGGTTTAGCATTAGGCACTTACCCCAGGGCCGCAACTAGGGGGGGGGGGCTAGAGGTGTACTTGCACCGGGTGCCGGATTGCAGGGGGTGAAATAAGCTGACTCGAGGTGGCTTGGGGCTGCAGACTCAGAAAACGGCTATCCAAAAATGGCTGCCGCCAAAGAGGAGACAAATGCTAGAGGTCCTTACTGGCCCTCTAGTGTCTGTCTCCTCCTTGGCGGCGGCCATTTTTGGATGGCCATTTTCAGCAAATTCCATGCGGAATGAGCATAAACCCCCTGGCAACGAGCATATACCCCCCTGGCAACGAGCATGAAAACCCATGGCAAGAAGCATAAACCTCATGGCAACGAGCATAAACCTCATGGCAACGAGCATAAACCCCCTGGCAATGAGCATAAACCCCCTGGCAACGAGCATAAACCCCCTGGCAACAAGCATGAAACCCCATGGCAACGAGCATGTAACCCCTGACAATGAGCAGGTAATTTTAAAGTAATTAGAAGCCTTACTATGGTGTATAAAATGGTGTCGGGCAAATATGTAAGTGGCACTTTGGTAATAGGCATTACAGTGTGTGGCATAATGTGTAGTGGGCATTATGGTGTGTGGAATAATGTAAGTCACTATACCAGGGATGTCTGAGTAGTGCACTGCCTTATGGAGGAGCATAGACAAACTTCAGGTACAGAAAGGGAGGGGGCGCAAAATTGTTGCCTTGCACCGGGTGACAGATATCCTAGTTTCGGCCCTGCTTACCCTGATGGTTAGGGTTAAGCACTTGGAGGGACGATTAGAGTTAGACACCAATGGGAGGGTTACATGTCAACCATTTCTGCGTTGACCTTCTGTATTGCATAACTTTTGTCATGCCGACCTTTTGATATCGACCAAATTATTATCGAAATTTTGTATCACACCCAACTGTCCTGTCACTAAGTTACTGTTATATTTCACATAGATCTATACTGATCTATTCTTGTATTTATGCCATTGCAGTTATCCGCCTGGGAATTAGAAATCTTTACATTAGCGATGAGACCACGTCCAGTCTTCGGGTTTCATGGCAAATGTCAGATGCAAATGTCCGCCAGTATATTGTGTCCTACATCACCGCTTACGGCGATCGGGAAGAGGTGGTAAGTGTGCAAGAGATGTTTGGGTTTGCTCTTCATAGAATATCGATCAGATCAGTAAGCGGATACTACGCAAGGCCACCTGTGTGGCCCTCTACCCTTCAGACGGGCAACGCATTATCTGTGACCTCAGTGATAAAAGACAAGAGAAAATCATGCGATGAAGAAGAGCTGTATAGTGGACACATTAAGCTGTATGTAACAGGGCAGAGAATAAATCATAGGCCTAGATCTCCGCTGGTGCAGGCTCACATGGCCACCTATCGGCCCCCACCGGTATAGATAGCATATACTCACAAGGCCAACTATTGGCCACCACCGGTATAGATAGTATATACTCACATGGCCACCTATCGGCCACCACCGATATAGATAGTATATACTCACATGGCCACCTATCGGCCACCACCAGTATAGATAGTATATACTCACATGGCACATGGCCACCACCGGTATAGATAGTATTTACTCACATGGCCACCTATCGGCCACCACCGGTATAGATAGCATATACTCACAAGGCCACCTATTGGCCACCACCGGTATAGATAGTATATACTCACATGGCCACCTATTGGCCACCACCGGTATAGATAGTATATATTCACAAGGTCACCTATCGGCCACCACCGGTATAGATAGTATATACTCACATGGCCACCTATTGGCCACCACCTGTATAGATAGTATTTACTCACATGGCCACCTATCGGCCACCACCGATATAGATAGCATATACTCACAAGGCCACCTATTGGCCACCACCTGTATAGATAGTATATATTCACATGGCCACCTGTTGGCCACCACCTGTATAGATAGTATTTACTCACATGGCCACCTATCGGCCACCACCGGTATAGATAGCATATACTCACATGGCCACCTATTGGCCACCACCTGTATAGATAGTATTTACTCACATGGCCACCTATCGGCCACCACCGGTATAGATAGTATATACTCACATGGCCAACTATTGGCCACCACCGGTATAGATAGTATATACTCACATGGCCACCTATTGGCCACCACCTGTATAGATAGTATATATTCACAAGGTCACCTATCGGCCACCACCGGTATAGATAGTATATACTCACATGGCCACCTATTGGCCACCACCTGTATAGATAGTATATATTCACATGGCCACCTGTTGGCCACCACCTGTATAGATAGTATTTACTCACATGGCCACCTATCGGCCACCACCGGTATAGATAGCATATACTCACATGGCCACCTATTGGCCACCACCTGTATAGATAGTATTTACTCACATGGCCACCTATCGGCCACCACCGGTATAGATAGTATATACTCACATGGCCACCTATTGGCCACCACCAGTATAGATAGTATATATTCACAAGGTCACCTATCGGCCACCACCTGTATAGCTAGTATATACTCACAAGGCCACCTATTGGCCACCACCTGTATAGATAGTATATACTCACATGGCCACCTATCGGCCACCACCAGTATAGATAGCATATACTCACAAGGCCACCTATTGGTCACCAACGGTATAGATAGTATATACTCACATGGCCACCTATTGGCCAACACCTGTGTAGATAGTATATACTCACAAGGCCACCTATTGGCCACCACCTGTATAGATAGTATATACTCACATGGCCACCTATTGGCCACCACCAGTATAGATAGTATATACTCACAAGGCCACCTATCGGCCACCACCAGTATAGATAATATATACTCACATGGCCACCTATTGGCCACCACCTGTATAGATAGTATATACTCACAAGGCCACCTATCGGCCACCACCAGTATAGATAGTATATACTCACAAGGCCACCTATCGGCCACCACCGGTATAGATTATATATACTCACATGGCCACCTATTGGCCACCACCTGTATAGATAGTATATACTCACAAGGCCACCTATTGGCCACCACCAGTATAGATAGTATATACTCACAAGGCCACCTATCGGCCACCACCGGTATAGATAGTATATACTCACATGACCACCTATCGGCCGCCACTGGTATAGATAGTATATACTCACATGGCCACCTATCGGCCACCACCTGTATAGATAGCATATACTCACATGGCCACCTATTGGCCACCACCTGTATAGATAGCATATACTCACATGGCCACCGATTGGCCACCACCTGTATAGATAGTATTTACTCACATGGCCACCTATCGGCCACCACCGGTATAGGTAGTATATACTCACATGGCCACCTTTTGGCCACCACCAGTATAGATAGTATATATTCACAAGGTCACCTATCGGCCACCACCTGTATAGCTAGTATATACTCACAAGGCCACCTATCGGCCACCACCAGTATAGATAGCATATACTCACAAGGCCACCTATTGGTCACCACCGGTATAGATAGTATATACTCACATGGCCACCTATTGGCCAACACCTGTATAGATAGTATATACTCACAAGGCCACCTATTGGCCACCCCCTGTATAGATAGTATATACTCACATGGCCACCTATTGGCCACCACCAGTATAGATATACAGTATAGTATATACTCACAAGGCCACCTATCGGCCACCACCTGTATAGATAGTACATACTCACAAGGCCACCTATTGGCCACCACCAGTATAGATAGTATATACTCATAAGGCCACCTATCGGCCACCACCGGTATAGATAATATATACTCACATGGCCACCTATTGGCCACCACCTGTATAGATAGTATATACTCACATGGCCACCACTTGTATAGATAGTATATACTCATACTCACAAGGCCACCTATACATACTCACAAGGCCACCTATTGGCCACCACCAGTATAGATAGTATATACTTAAAAGGCCACCTATCGGCCACCACCGGTATAGATAATATATACTCACATGGCCACCTATTGGCCACCACCTGTATAGATAGTATATACTCACATGGCCACCACTTGTATAGATAGTATATACTCACATGGCCACCTATTGGCCACCACCAGTATCGATAGTATATATTCACAAGGTCACCTATTGGTCACCACCTGTATAGATAGTATATACTCACATGGCCACCACTTGTATAGATAGTATATACTCACATGGCCACCACCGGTATAGATAGTATATACTCACAAGGCCACCTATTGGCCACCACCGGTATAGATAGTATATACTCACATGGCCACCACCGGTATAAATAGTATATACTCACAAGGCCACCTATTGGCCACCACCGGTATAGATAGTATATACTCACAAGGCCACCTATCGGCCACCACCGATATAGATAGTATATACTCACAAGGCCACCTATTGGCCACCACCGGTATAGATAGTATATACTCACATGGCCACCTATTGGCCACCACCGGTATAGATAGTATATACTCACAAGGACACCTATTGGCCAACACCTGTATAGACAGTATATACTCACAAGGCCACCTATTGGTCACCACCGGTATAGATAGTATATACTCACATGGCCACCACTTGTATAGATAGTATATACTCACAAGGCCACCTATTGGTCACCACTTGTATAGATAGTATATACTCACATGGCCACCACCTGTATAGATAGTATATACTCACAAGGCCACCTATTGGCCAACACCTGTATAGATAGTATATACTCACAAGGCCACCTATTGGTCACCACCTGTATAGATAGTATATACTCACATGGCCACCACCGGTATAGATAGTATATACTCACAAGGCCACCTATTGGCCAACACCTGTATAGATAGTATATACTCACAAGGCCACCTATTGGTCACCACCTGTATAGATAGTATATACTCACATGGCCACCACCTGTATAGATAGTATTTACTCACATGGCCACCTATCGGCCACCACCGGTATAGGTAGTATATACTCACATGGCCACCTTTTGGCCACCACCAGTATAGATAGTATATATTCACAAGGTCACCTATCGGCCACCACCTGTATAGCTAGTATATACTCACAAGGCCACCTATCGGCCACCACCAGTATAGATAGCATATACTCACTAGGCCACCTATTGGTCACCACCGGTATAGATAGTATATACTCACATGGCCACCTATTGGCCAACACCTGTATAGATAGTATATACTCACAAGGCCACCTATTGGCCACCCCCTGTATAGATAGTATATACTCACATGGCCACCTATTGGCCACCACCAGTATAGATATACAGTATAGTATATACTCACAAGGCCACCTATCGGCCACCACCTGTATAGATAGTACATACTCACAAGGCCACCTATTGGCCACCACCAGTATAGATAGTATATACTCATAAGGCCACCTATCGGCCACCACCGGTATAGATAATATATACTCACATGGCCACCTATTGGCCACCACCTGTATAGATAGTATATACTCACATGGCCACCACTTGTATAGATAGTATATACTCATACTCACAAGGCCACCTATACATACTCACAAGGCCACCTATTGGCCACCACCAGTATAGATAGTATATACTTAAAAGGCCACCTATCGGCCACCACCGGTATAGATAATATATACTCACATGGCCACCTATTGGCCACCACCTGTATAGATAGTATATACTCACATGGCCACCACTTGTATAGATAGTATATACTCACATGGCCACCTATTGGCCACCACCAGTATCGATAGTATATATTCACAAGGTCACCTATTGGTCACCACCTGTATAGATAGTATATACTCACATGGCCACCACTTGTATAGATAGTATATACTCACATGGCCACCACCGGTATAGATAGTATATACTCACAAGGCCACCTATTGGCCACCACCGGTATAGATAGTATATACTCACATGGCCACCACCGGTATAAATAGTATATACTCACAAGGCCACCTATTGGCCACCACCGGTATAGATAGTATATACTCACAAGGCCACCTATCGGCCACCACCGATATAGATAGTATATACTCACAAGGCCACCTATTGGCCACCACCGGTATAGATAGTATATACTCACATGGCCACCTATTGGCCACCACCGGTATAGATAGTATATACTCACAAGGCCACCTATTGGCCAACACCTGTATAGATAGTATATACTCACAAGGCCACCTATTGGCCAACACCTGTATAGATAGTATATACTCACAAGGCCACCACTTGTATAGATAGTATATACTCACAAGGCCACCTATTGGCCAACACCTGTATAGATAGTATATACTCACAAGGCCACCTATTGGCCACCACCGGTATAGATAGTATATACTCACATGGCCACCACCGGTATAGATAGTATATACTCACATGGCCACCACCTGTATAGATAGTATTTACTCACATGGCCACCTATCGGCCACCACCGGTATAGGTAGTATATACTCACATGGCCACCTTTTGGCCACCACCAGTATAGATAGTATATATTCACAAGGTCACCTATCGGCCACCACCTGTATAGCTAGTATATACTCACAAGGCCACCTATCGGCCACCACCAGTATAGATAGCATATACTCACAAGGCCACCTATTGGTCACCACCGGTATAGATAGTATATACTCACATGGCCACCTATTGGCCAACACCTGTATAGATAGTATATACTCACAAGGCCACCTATTGGCCACCCCCTGTATAGATAGTATATACTCACATGGCCACCTATTGGCCACCACCAGTATAGATATACAGTATAGTATATACTCACAAGGCCACCTATCGGCCACCACCTGTATAGATAGTACATACTCACAAGGCCACCTATTGGCCACCACCAGTATAGATAGTATATACTCATAAGGCCACCTATCGGCCACCACCGGTATAGATAATATATACTCACATGGCCACCTATTGGCCACCACCTGTATAGATAGTATATACTCACATGGCCACCACTTGTATAGATAGTATATACTCATACTCACAAGGCCACCTATACATACTCACAAGGCCACCTATTGGCCACCACCAGTATAGATAGTATATACTTAAAAGGCCACCTATCGGCCACCACCGGTATAGATAATATATACTCACATGGCCACCTATTGGCCACCACCTGTATAGATAGTATATACTCACATGGCCACCACTTGTATAGATAGTATATACTCACATGGCCACCTATTGGCCACTACCAGTATCGATAGTATATATTCACAAGGTCACCTATTGGTCACCACCTGTATAGATAGTATATACTCACATGGCCACCACTTGTATAGATAGTATATACTCACATGGCCACCACCGGTATAGCTAGTATATACTCACAAGGCCACCTATTGGCCACCACCGGTATAGATAATATATACTCACATGGCCACCTATTGGCCACCACCTGTATAGATAGTATATACTCACATGGCCACCACTTGTATAGATAGTATATACTCATACTCACAAGGCCACCTATACATACTCACAAGGCCACCTATTGGCCACCACCAGTATAGATAGTATATACTTAAAAGGCCACCTATCGGCCACCACCGGTATAGATAATATATACTCACATGGCCACCTATTGGCCACCACCTGTATAGATAGTATATACTCACATGGCCACCACTTGTATAGATAGTATATACTCACATGGCCACCTATTGGCCACCACCAGTATCGATAGTATATATTCACAAGGTCACCTATTGGTCACCACCTGTATAGATAGTATATACTCACATGGCCACCACTTGTATAGATAGTATATACTCACATGGCCACCACCGGTATAGATAGTATATACTCACAAGGCCACCTATTGGCCACCACCGGTATAGATAGTATATACTCACATGGCCACCACCGGTATAAATAGTATGTACTCACAAGGCCACCTATACATACTCACAAGGCCACCTATTGGCCACCACCAGTATAGATAGTATATACTTAAAAGGCCACCTATCGGCCACCACCGGTATAGATAATATATACTCACATGGCCACCTATTGGCCACCACCTGTATAGATAGTATATACTCACATGGCCACCACTTGTATAGATAGTATATACTCACATGGCCACCTATTGGCCACCACCAGTATCGATAGTATATATTCACAAGGTCATCTATTGGTCACCACCTGTATAGATAGTATATACTCACATGGCCACCACTTGTATAGATAGTATATACTCACATGGCCACCACCGATATAGATAGTATATACTCACAAGGCCACCTATTGGCCACCACCGGTATAGATAGTATATACTCACATGGCCACCACCGGTATAAATAGTATATACTCACAAGGCCACCTATTGGCCACCACCGGTATAGATAGTATATACTCACAAGGCCACCAATCGGCCACCACCGATATAGATAGTATATACTCACAAGGCCACCTATTGGCCACCACCGGTATAGATAGTATATACTCACATGGCCACCTATTGGCCACCACCGGTATAGATAGTATATACTCACAAGGACACCTATTGGCCAACACCTGTATAGATAGTATATACTCACAAGGCCACCTATTGGTCACCACCGGTATAGATAGTATATACTCACATGGCCACCACTTGTATAGATAGTATATACTCACAAGGCCACCTATTGGTCACCACTTGTATAGATAGTATATACTCACATGGCCACCACCTGTATAGATAGTATATACTCACAAGGCCACCTATTGGCCAACACCTGTATAGATAGTATATACTCACAAGGCCACCTATTGGTCACCACCTGTATAGATAGTATATACTCACATGGCCACCACCGGTATAGATAGTATATACTCACAAGGCCACCTATTGGCCAACACCTGTATAGATAGTATATACTCACAAGGCCACCTATTGGTCACCACCTGTATAGATAGTATATACTCACATGGCCACCACCGGTATAGATAGTATATACTCACATGGCCACCACCTGTATAGATAGTATTTACTCACATGGCCACCTATCGGCCACCACCGGTATAGGTAGTATATACTCACATGGCCACCTTTTGGCCACCACCAGTATAGATAGTATATATTCACAAGGTCACCTATCGGCCACCACCTGTATAGCTAGTATATACTCACAAGGCCACCTATCGGCCACCACCAGTATAGATAGCATATACTCACAAGGCCACCTATTGGTCACCACCGGTATAGATAGTATATACTCACATGGCCACCTATTGGCCAACACCTGTATAGATAGTATATACTCACAAGGCCACCTATTGGCCACCCCCTGTATAGATAGTATATACTCACATGGCCACCTATTGGCCACCACCAGTATAGATATACAGTATAGTATATACTCACAAGGCCACCTATCGGCCACCACCTGTATAGATAGTACATACTCACAAGGCCACCTATTGGCCACCACCAGTATAGATAGTATATACTCATAAGGCCACCTATCGGCCACCACCGGTATAGATAATATATACTCACATGGCCACCTATTGGCCACCACCTGTATAGATAGTATATACTCACATGGCCACCACTTGTATAGATAGTATATACTCATACTCACAAGGCCACCTATACATACTCACAAGGCCACCTATTGGCCACCACCAGTATAGATAGTATATACTTAAAAGGCCACCTATCGGCCACCACCGGTATAGATAATATATACTCACATGGCCACCTATTGGCCACCACCTGTATAGATAGTATATACTCACATGGCCACCACTTGTATAGATAGTATATACTCACATGGCCACCTATTGGCCACCACCAGTATCGATAGTATATATTCACAAGGTCACCTATTGGTCACCACCTGTATAGATAGTATATACTCACATGGCCACCACCGGTATAGATAGTATATACTCACAAGGCCACCTATTGGCCACCACCGGTATAGATAGTATATACTCACATGGCCACCACCGGTATAAATAGTATATACTCACAAGGCCACCTATTGGCCACCACCGGTATAGATAGTATATACTCACAAGGCCACCTATCGGCCACCACCGATATAGATAGTATATACTCACAAGGCCACCTATTGGCCACCACCGGTATAGATAGTATATACTCACATGGCCACCTATTGGCCACCACCGGTATAGATAGTATATACTCACAAGGCCACCTATTGGCCAACACCTGTATAGATAGTATATACTCACAAGGCCACCTATTGGCCAACACCTGTATAGATAGTATATACTCACAAGGCCACCACTTGTATAGATAATATATACTCACAAGGCCACCTATTGGCCAACACCTGTATAGATAGTATATACTCACATGGCCACCTATTGGCCAACACCTGTATAGATAGTATATACTCACAAGGCCACCTATTGGCCAACACCTGTATAGATAATATATACTCACATGGCCACCTATTGGCCACCACCTGTATAGATAGTATATACTCACATGGCCACCACTTGTATAGATAGTATATACTCATACTCACAAGGCCACCTATACATACTCACAAGGCCACCTATTGGCCACCACCAGTATAGATAGTATATACTTAAAAGGCCACCTATCGGCCACCACCGGTATAGATAATATATACTCACATGGCCACCTATTGGCCACCACCTGTATAGATAGTATATACTCACATGGCCACCACTTGTATAGATAGTATATACTCACATGACCACCTATTGGCCACCACCAGTATCGATAGTATATATTCACAAGGTCACCTATTGGTCACCACCTGTATAGATAGTATATACTCACATGGCCACCACTTGTATAGATAGTATATACTCACATGGCCACCACCGGTATAGATAGTATATACTCACAAGGCCACCTATTGGCCACCACCGGTATAGATAGTATATACTCACATGGCCACCACCGGTATAAATAGTATATACTCACAAGGCCACCTATTGGCCACCACCGGTATAGATAGTATATACTCACAAGGCCACCTATCGGCCACCACCGATATAGATAGTATATACTCACAAGGCCACCTATTGGCCACCACCGGTATAGATAGTATATACTGACATGGCCACCTATTGGCCACCACCGGTATAGATAGTATATACTCACAAGGCCACCTATTGGCCAACACCTGTATAGATAGTTTATACTCACAAGGCCACTTATTGGCCAACACCTGTATAGATAGTATATACTCACAAGGCCACCACTTGTATAGATAGTATATACTCACAAGGCCACCTATTGGCCAACACCTGTATAGATAGTATATACTCACATGGCCACCTATTGGCCAACACCTGTATAGATAGTATATACTCACAAGGCCACCTATTGGCCAACACCTGTATAGATAATATATACTCACATGGCCACCTATTGGCCACCACCTGTATAGATAGTATATACTCACATGGCCACCACTTGTATAGATAGTATATACTCATACTCACAAGGCCACCTATACATACTCACAAGGCCACCTATTGGCCACCACCAGTATAGATAGTATATACTTAAAAGGCCACCTATCGGCCACCACCGGTATAGATAATATATACTCACATGGCCACCTATTGGCCACCACCTGTATAGATAGTATATACTCACATGGCCACCACTTGTATAGATAGTATATACTCACATGGCCACCTATTGGCCACCACCAGTATCGATAGTATATATTCACAAGGTCACCTATTGGTCACCACCTGTATAGATAGTATATACTCACATGGCCACCACTTGTATAGATAGTATATACTCACATGGCCACCACCGGTATAGATAGTATATACTCACAAGGCCACCTATTGGCCACCACCGGTATAGATAGTATATACTCACATGGCCACCACCGGTATAAATAGTATATACTCACAAGGCCACCTATTGGCCACCACCGGTATAGATAGTATATACTCACAAGGCCACCTATCGGCCACCACCGATATAGATAGTATATACTCACAAGGCCACCTATTGGCCACCACCGGTATAGATAGTATATACTCACATGGCCACCTATTGGCCACCACCGGTATAGATAGTATATACTCACAAGGCCACCTATTGGCCAACACCTGTATAGATAGTATATACTCACAAGGCCACCTATTGGCCAACACCTGTATAGATAGTATATACTCACAAGGCCACCACTTGTATAGATAGTATATACTCACAAGGCCACCTATTGGCCAACACCTGTATAGATAGTATATACTCACATGGCCACCTATTGGCCAACACCTGTATAGATAGTATATACTCACAAGGCCACCTATTGGCCAACACCTGTATAGATAGTATATACTCACATGGCCACCTATTGGCCAACACCTGTATAGATAGTATATACTCACATGGCCACCTATTGGCCACCACCGGTATAGATAGTATATACTCACAAGGCCACCTATTGGCCAACACCTGTATAGATAGTATATACTCACAAGGCCACCTATTGGCCAACACCTGTATAGATAGTATATACTCACAAGGCCACCACTTGTATAGATAGTATATACTCACAAGGCCACCTATTGGCCAACACCTGTATAGATAGTATATACTCACATGGCCACCTATTGGCCAACACCTGTATAGATAGTATATACTCACAAGGCCACCTATTGGCCAACACCTGTATAGATAGTATATACTCACATGGCCACCTATTGGCCAACACCTGTATAGATAGTATATACTCACAAGGCCACCTATTGGCCAACACCTGTATAGATAGTATATACTCACATGGCCACCTATTGGCCAACACCTGTATAGATAGTATATACTCACATGGCCACCTATTGGCCACCACCGGTATAGATAGTATATACTCACAAGGCCACCTATTGGCCAACACCTGTATAGATAGTATATACTCACAAGGCCACCTATTGGCCAACACCTGTATAGATAGTATTTACTCACAAGGCCACCACTTGTATAGATAGTATATACTCACAAGGCCACCTATTGGCCAACACCTGTATAGATAGTATATACTCACATGGCCACCTATTGGCCAACACCTGTATAGATAGTATATACTCACAAGGCCACCTATTGGCCAACACCTGTATAGATAGTATATACTCACATGGCCACCTATTGGCCAACACCTGTATAGATAGTATATACTCACAAGGCCACCTATTGGCCAACACCTGTATAGATAGTATATACTCACATGGCCACCTATTGGCCAACACCTGTATAGATAGTATATACTCACAAGGCCACCTATTGGCCACCACCTGTATAGATAGTATATACTCACATGGCCACCACTTGTATAGATAGTATATACTCACATGGCCACCTATTGGCCACCACCAGTATCGATAGTATATATTCACAAGGTCACCTATTGGTCACCACCTGTATAGATAGTATATACTCACATGGCCACCACTTGTATAGATAGTATATACTCACATGGCCACCACCGGTATAGATAGTATATACTTAAAAGGCCACCTATCGGCCACCACCGGTATAGATAATATATACTCACATGGCCACCTATTGGCCACCACCTGTATAGATAGTATATACTCACATGGCCACCACTTGTATAGATAGTATATACTCACATGGCCACCTATTGGCCACCACCAGTATCGATAGTATATATTCACAAGGTCACCTATTGGTCACCACCTGTATAGATAGTATATACTCACATGGCCACCACTTGTATAGATAGTATATACTCACATGGCCACCACCGGTATAGATAGTATATACTCACAAGGCCACCTATTGGCCACCACCGGTATAGATAGTATATACTCACATGGCCACCACCGGTATAAATAGTATATACTCACAAGGCCACCTATCGGCCACCACCGATATAGATAGTATATACTCACAAGGCCACCTATTGGCCACCACCGGTATAGATAGTATATACTCACATGGCCACCTATTGGCCACCACCGGTATAGATAGTATATACTCACAAGGCCACCTATTGGCCAACACCTGTATAGATAGTATATACTCACAAGGCCACCTATTGGCCAACACCTGTATAGATAGTATATACTCACAAGGCCACCACTTGTATAGATAGTATATACTCACAAGGCCACCTATTGGCCAACACCTGTATAGATAGTATATACTCACATGGCCACCTATTGGCCAACACCTGTATAGATAGTATATACTCACAAGGCCACCTATTGGCCAACACCTGTATAGATAGTATATACTCACATGGCCACCTATTGGCCAACACCTGTATAGATAGTATATACTCACATGGCCACCTATTGGCCACCACCGGTATAGATAGTATATACTCACAAGGCCACCTATTGGCCAACACCTGTATAGATAGTATATACTCACAAGGCCACCTATTGGCCAACACCTGTATAGATAGTATATACTCACAAGGCCACCACTTGTATAGATAGTATATACTCACAAGGCCACCTATTGGCCAACACCTGTATAGATAGTATATACTCACATGGCCACCTATTGACCAACACCTGTATAGATAGTATATACTCACAAGGCCACCTATTGGCCAACACCTGTATAGATAGTATATACTCACATGGCCACCTATTGGCCAACACCTGTATAGATAGTATATACTCACAAGGCCACCTATTGGCCAACACCTGTATAGATAGTATATACTCACATGGCCACCTATTGGCCAACACCTGTATAGATAGTATATACTCACATGGCCACCTATTGGCCACAACCGGTATAGATAGTATATACTCACAAGGCCACCTATTGGCCAACACCTGTATAGATAGTATATACTCACAAGGCCACCTATTGGCCAACACCTGTATAGATAGTATATACTCACAAGGCCACCACTTGTATAGATAGTATATACTCACAAGGCCACCTATTGGCCAACACCTGTATAGATAGTATATACTCACATGGCCACCTATTGGCCAACACCTGTATAGATAGTATATACTCACAAGGCCACCTATTGGCCAACACCTGTATAGATAGTATATACTCACATGGCCACCTATTGGCCAACACCTGTATAGATAGTATATACTCACAAGGCCACCTATTGGCCAACACCTGTATAGATAGTATATACTCACATGGCCACCTATTGGCCAACACCTGTATAGATAGTATATACTCACAAGGCCACCTATTGGCCACCACCTGTATAGATAGTATATACTCACATGGCCACCACTTGTATAGATAGTATATACTCACATGGCCACCTATTGGCCACCACCAGTATCGATAGTATATATTCACAAGGTCACCTATTGGTCACCACCTGTATAGATAGTATATACTCACATGGCCACCACTTGTATAGATAGTATATACTCACATGGCCACCACCGGTATAGATAGTATATACTCACAAGGCCACCTATTGGCCACCACCGGTATAGATAGTATATACTCACATGGCCACCACCGGTATAAATAGTATATACTCACAAGGCCACCTATTGGCCACCACCGGTATAGATAGTATATACTCACAAGGCCACCTATCGGCCACCACCGATATAGATAGTATATACTCACAAGGCCACCTATTGGCCACCACCGGTATAGATAGTATATACTCACTTGGCCACCACCGGTATAGATAGTATATACTCACAAGGCCACCTATTGGCCAACACCTGTATAGATAGTATATACTCACAAGGCCACCTATTGGCCAACACCTGTATAGATAGTATATACTCACAAGGACACCACTTGTATAGATAGTATATACTCACAAGGCCACCTATTGGCCAACACCTGTATAGATAGTATATACTCACATGGCCACCTATTGGCCAACACCTGTATAGATAGTATATACTCACAAGGCCACCTATTGGCCAACACCTGTATAGATAGTATATACTCACATGGCCACCTATTGGCCAACACCTGTATAGATAGTATATACTCACATGGCCACCTATTGGCCACCACCGGTATAGATAGTATATACTCACAAGGCCACCTATTGGCCAACACCTGTATAGATAGTATATACTCACAAGGCCACCTATTGGCCAACACCTGTATAGATAGTATATACTCAAAAGGCCACCACTTGTATAGATAGTATATACTCACAAGGCCACCTATTGGCCAACACCTGTATAGATAGTATATACTCACATGGCCACCTATTGGCCAACACCTGTATAGATAGTATATACTCACAAGGCCACCTATTGGCCAACACCTGTATAGATAGTATATACTCACATGGCCACCTATTGGCCAACACCTGTATAGATAGTATATACTCACAAGGCCACCTATTGGCCAACACGTGTATAGATAGTATATACTCACATGGCCACCTATTGGCCAACACCAGTATAGATAGTATATACTCACATGGCCACCTATTGGCCACCACCGGTATAGATAGTATATACTCACAAGGCCACCTATTGGCCAACACCTGTATAGATAGTATATACTCACAAGGCCACCTATTGGCCAACACCTGTATAGATAGTATATACTCACAAGGCCACCACTTGTATAGATAGTATATACTCACAAGGCCACCTATTGGCCAACACCTGTATAGATAGTATATACTCACATGGCCACCTATTGGCCAACACCTGTATAGATAGTATATACTCACAAGGCCACCTATTGGCCAACACCTGTATAGATAGTATATACTCACATGCCCACCTATTGGCCAACACCTGTATAGATAGTATATACTCACAAGGCCACCTATTGGCCAACACCTGTATAGATAGTATATACTCACATGGCCACCTATTGGCCAACACCTGTATAGATAGTATATACTCACAAGGCCACCTATTGGCCACCACCTGTATAGATAGTATATACTCACATGGCCACCACTTGTATAGATAGTATATACTCACATGGCCACCTATTGGCCACCACCAGTATCGATAGTATATATTCACAAGGTCACCTATTGGTCACCACCTGTATAGATAGTATATACTCACATGGCCACCACTTGTATAGATAGTATATACTCACATGGCCACCACCGGTATAGATAGTATATACTCACAAGGCCACCTATTGGCCACCACCGGTATAGATAGTATATACTCACATGGCCACCACCGGTATAAATAGTATATACTCACAAGGCCACCTATTGGCCACCACCGGTATAGATAGTATATACTCACAAGGCCACCTATCGGCCACCACCGATATAGATAGTATATACTCACAAGGCCACCTATTGGCCACCACCGGTATAGATAGTATATACTCACATGGCCACCTATTGGCCACCACCGGTATAGATAGTATATACTCACAAGGCCACCTATTGGCCAACACCTGTATAGATAGTATATACTCACAAGGCCACCTATTGGCCACCACCTGTATAGATAGTATATACTCACATGGCCACCACTTGTATAGATAGTATATACTCACAAGGCCACCTATTGGCCAACACCTGTATAGATAGTATATACTCACATGGCCACCTATTGGCCAACACCTGTATAGATAGTATATACTCACAAGGCCACCTATTGGCCAACACCTGTATAGATAGTATATACTCACATGGCCACCTATTGGCCAACACCTGTATAGATAGTATATACTCACATGGCCACCTATTGGCCACCACCGGTATAGATAGTATATACTCACAAGGCCACCTATTGGCCAACACCTGTATAGATAGTATATACTCACAAGGCCACCTATTGGCCAACACCTGTATAGATAGTATATACTCACAAGGCCACCACTTGTATAGATAGTATATACTCACAAGGCCACCTATTGGCCAACACCTGTATAGATAGTATATACTCACATGGCCACCTATTGGCCAACACCTGTATAGATAGTATATACTCACAAGGCCACCTATTGGCCAACACCTGTATAGATAGTATATACTCACATGGCCACCTATTGGCCAACACCTGTATAGATAGTATATACTCACAAGGCCACCTATTGGCCAACACCTGTATAGATAGTATATACTCACATGGCCACCTATTGGCCAACACCTGTATAGATAGTATATACTCACATGGCCACCTATTGGCCACCACCGGTATAGATAGTATATACTCACAAGGCCACCTATTGGCCAACACCTGTATAGATAGTATATACTCACAAGGCCACCTATTGGCCAACACCTGTATAGATAGTATATACTCACAAGGCCACCACTTGTATAGATAGTATATACTCACAAGGCCACCTATTGGCCAACACCTGTATAGATAGTATATACTCACATGGCCACCTATTGGCCAACACCTGTATAGATAGTATATACTCACAAGGCCACCTATTGGCCAACACCTGTATAGATAGTATATACTCACATGGCCACCTATTGGCCAACACCTGTATAGATAGTATATACTCACAAGGCCACCACCTGTATAGATAGTATTTACTCACATGGCCACCTATCGGCCACCACCGGTATAGGTAGTATATACTCACATGGCCACCTTTTGGCCACCACCAGTATAGATAGTATATATTCACAAGGTCACCTATCGGCCACCACCTGTATAGCTAGTATATACTCACAAGGCCACCTATCGGCCACCACCAGTATAGATAGCATATACTCACAAGGCCACCTATTGGTCACCACCGGTATAGATAGTATATACTCACATGGCCACCTATTGGCCAACACCTGTATAGATAGTATATACTCACAAGGCCACCTATTGGCCACCCCCTGTATAGATAGTATATACTCACATGGCCACCTATTGGCCACCACCAGTATAGATATACAGTATAGTATATACTCACAAGGCCACCTATCGGCCACCACCTGTATAGATAGTACATACTCACAAGGCCACCTATTGGCCACCACCAGTATAGATAGTATATACTCATAAGGCCACCTATCGGCCACCACCGGTATAGATAATATATACTCACATGGCCACCTATTGGCCACCACCTGTATAGATAGTATATACTCACATGGCCACCACTTGTATAGATAGTATATACTCATACTCACAAGGCCACCTATACATACTCACAAGGCCACCTATTGGCCACCACCAGTATAGATAGTATATACTTAAAAGGCCACCTATCGGCCACCACCGGTATAGATAATATATACTCACATGGCCACCTATTGGCCACCACCTGTATAGATAGTATATACTCACATGGCCACCACTTGTATAGATAGTATATACTCACATGGCCACCTATTGGCCACCACCAGTATCGATAGTATATATTCACAAGGTCACCTATTGGTCACCACCTGTATAGATAGTATATACTCACATGGCCACCACCGGTATAGATAGTATATACTCACAAGGCCACCTATTGGCCACCACCGGTATAGATAGTATATACTCACATGGCCACCACCGGTATAAATAGTATATACTCACAAGGCCACCTATTGGCCACCACCGGTATAGATAGTATATACTCACAAGGCCACCTATCGGCCACCACCGATATAGATAGTATATACTCACAAGGC
Organism: Taudactylus pleione; assembly: GCA_031769625.1. Taxonomy (NCBI): domain Eukaryota; kingdom Metazoa; phylum Chordata; class Amphibia; order Anura; family Myobatrachidae; genus Taudactylus; species Taudactylus pleione. Next base: position 4,682,522 of record JAUIMM010000509.1, read on the forward strand.
CACCTATTGGCCACCACCGGTATAGATAGTATATACTCACATGGCCACCTATTGGCCACCACCGGTATAGATAGTATATACTCACAAGGCCACCTATTGGCCAACACCTGTATAGATAGTATATACTCACAAGGCCACCTATTGGCCAACACCTGTATAGATAGTATATACTCACAAGGCCACCACTTGTATAGATAATATATACTCACAAGGCCACCTATTGGCCAACACCTGTATAGATAGTATATACTCACATGGCCACCTATTGGCCAACACCTGTATAGATAGTATATACTCACAAGGCCACCTATTGGCCACCACCGGTATAGATAATATATACTCACATGGCCACCTATTGGCCACCACCTGTATAGATAGTATATACTCACATGGCCACCACTTGTATAGATAGTATATACTCATACTCACAAGGCCACCTATACATACTCACAAGGCCACCTATTGGCCACCACCAGTATAGATAGTATATACTTAAAAGGCCACCTATCGGCCACCACCGGTATAGATAATATATACTCACATGGCCACCTATTGGCCACCACCTGTATAGATAGTATATACTCACATGGCCACCACTTGTATAGATAGTATATACTCACATGACCACCTATTGGCCACCACCAGTATCGATAGTATATATTCACAAGGTCACCTATTGGTCACCACCTGTATAGATAGTATATACTCACATGGCCACCACTTGTATAGATAGTATATACTCACATGGCCACCACCGGTATAGATAGTATATACTCACAAGGCCACCTATTGGCCACCACCGGTATAGATAGTATATACTCACATGGCCACCACCGGTATAAATAGTATATACTCACAAGGCCACCTATTGGCCACCACCGGTATAGATAGTATATACTCACAAGGCCACCTATCGGCCACCACCGATATAGATAGTATATACTCACAAGGCCACCTATTGGCCACCACCGGTATAGATAGTATATACTGACATGGCCACCTATTGGCCACCACCGGTATAGATAGTATATACTCACAAGGCCACCTATTGGCCAACACCTGTATAGATAGTTTATACTCACAAGGCCACTTATTGGCCAACACCTGTATAGATAGTATATACTCACAAGGCCACCACTTGTATAGATAGTATATACTCACAAGGCCACCTATTGGCCAACACCTGTATAGATAGTATATACTCACATGGCCACCTATTGGCCAACACCTGTATAGATAGTATATACTCACAAGGCCACCTATTGGCCAACACCTGTATAGATAATATATACTCACATGGCCACCTATTGGCCACCACCTGTATAGATAGTATATACTCACATGGCCACCACTTGTATAGATAGTATATACTCATACTCACAAGGCCACCTATACATACTCACAAGGCCACCTATTGGCCACCACCAGTATAGATAGTATATACTTAAAAGGCCACCTATCGGCCACCACCGGTATAGATAATATATACTCACATGGCCACCTATTGGCCACCACCTGTATAGATAGTATATACTCACATGGCCACCACTTGTATAGATAGTATATACTCACATGACCACCTATTGGCCACCACCAGTATCGATAGTATATATTCACAAGGTCACCTATTGGTCACCACCTGTATAGATAGTATATACTCACATGGCCACCACTTGTATAGATAGTATATACTCACATGGCCACCACCGGTATAGATAGTATATACTCACAAGGCCACCTATTGGCCACCACCGGTATAGATAGTATATACTCACATGGCCACCACCGGTATAAATAGTATATACTCACAAGGCCACCTATTGGCCACCACCGGTATAGATAGTATATACTCACAAGGCCACCTATCGGCCACCACCGATATAGATAGTATATACTCACAAGGCCACCTATTGGCCACCACCGGTATAGATAGTATATACTGACATGGCCACCTATTGGCCACCACCGGTATAGATAGTATATACTCACAAGGCCACCTATTGGCCAACACCTGTATAGATAGTTTATACTCACAAGGCCACTTATTGGCCAACACCTGTATAGATAGTATATACTCACAAGGCCACCACTTGTATAGATAGTATATACTCACAAGGCCACCTATTGGCCAACACCTGTATAGATAGTATATACTCACATGGCCACCTATTGGCCAACACCTGTATAGATAGTATATACTCACAAGGCCACCTATTGGCCAACACCTGTATAGATAATATATACTCACATGGCCACCTATTGGCCACCACCTGTATAGATAGTATATACTCACATGGCCACCACTTGTATAGATAGTATATACTCATACTCACAAGGCCACCTATACATACTCACAAGGCCACCTATTGGCCACCACCAGTATAGATAGTATATACTTAAAAGGCCACCTATCGGCCACCACCGGTATAGATAATATATACTCACATGGCCACCTATTGGCCACCACCTGTATAGATAGTATATACTCACATGGCCACCACTTGTATAGATAGTATATACTCACATGGCCACCTATTGGCCACCACCAGTATCGATAGTATATATTCACAAGGTCACCTATTGGTCACCACCTGTATAGATAGTATATACTCACATGGCCACCACTTGTATAGATAGTATATACTCACATGGCCACCACCGGTATAGATAGTATATACTCACAAGGCCACCTATTGGCCACCACCGGTATAGATAGTATATACTCACATGGCCACCACCGGTATAAATAGTATATACTCACAAGGCCACCTATTGGCCACCACCGGTATAGATAGTATATACTCACAAGGCCACCTATCGGCCACCACCGATATAGATAGTATATACTCACAAGGCCACCTATTGGCCACCACCGGTATAGATAGTATATACTCACATGGCCACCTATTGGCCACCACCGGTATAGATAGTATATACTCACAAGGCCACCTATTGGCCAACACCTGTATAGATAGTATATACTCACAAGGCCACCTATTGGCCAACACCTGTATAGATAGTATATACTCACAAGGCCACCACTTGTATAGATAGTATATACTCACAAGGCCACCTATTGGCCAACACCTGTATAGATAGTATATACTCACATGGCCACCTATTGGCCAACACCTGTATAGATAGTATATACTCACAAGGCCACCTATTGGCCAACACCTGTATAGATAGTATATACTCACATGGCCACCTATTGGCCAACACCTGTATAGATAGTATATACTCACATGGCCACCTATTGGCCACCACCGGTATAGATAGTATATACTCACAAGGCCACCTATTGGCCAACACCTGTATAGATAGTATATACTCACAAGGCCACCTATTGGCCAACACCTGTATAGATAGTATATACTCACAAGGCCACCACTTGTATAGATAGTATATACTCACAAGGCCACCTATTGGCCAACACCTGTATAGATAGTATATACTCACATGGCCACCTATTGGCCAACACCTGTATAGATAGTATATACTCACAAGGCCACCTATTGGCCAACACCTGTATAGATAGTATATACTCACATGGCCACCTATTGGCCAACACCTGTATAGATAGTATATACTCACAAGGCCACCTATTGGCCAACACCTGTATAGATAGTATATACTCACATGGCCACCTATTGGCCAACACCTGTATAGATAGTATATACTCACATGGCCACCTATTGGCCACCACCGGTATAGATAGTATATACTCACAAGGCCACCTATTGGCCAACACCTGTATAGATAGTATATACTCACAAGGCCACCTATTGGCCAACACCTGTATAGATAGTATTTACTCACAAGGCCACCACTTGTATAGATAGTATATACTCACAAGGCCACCTATTGGCCAACACCTGTATAGATAGTATATACTCACATGGCCACCTATTGGCCAACACCTGTATAGATAGTATATACTCACAAGGCCACCTATTGGCCAACACCTGTATAGATAGTATATACTCACATGGCCACCTATTGGCCAACACCTGTATAGATAGTATATACTCACAAGGCCACCTATTGGCCAACACCTGTATAGATAGTATATACTCACATGGCCACCTATTGGCCAACACCTGTATAGATAGTATATACTCACAAGGCCACCTATTGGCCACCACCTGTATAGATAGTATATACTCACATGGCCACCACTTGTATAGATAGTATATACTCACATGGCCACCTATTGGCCACCACCAGTATCGATAGTATATATTCACAAGGTCACCTATTGGTCACCACCTGTATAGATAGTATATACTCACATGGCCACCACTTGTATAGATAGTATATACTCACATGGCCACCACCGGTATAGATAGTATATACTTAAAAGGCCACCTATCGGCCACCACCGGTATAGATAATATATACTCACATGGCCACCTATTGGCCACCACCTGTATAGATAGTATATACTCACATGGCCACCACTTGTATAGATAGTATATACTCACATGGCCACCTATTGGCCACCACCAGTATCGATAGTATATATTCACAAGGTCACCTATTGGTCACCACCTGTATAGATAGTATATACTCACATGGCCACCACTTGTATAGATAGTATATACTCACATGGCCACCACCGGTATAGATAGTATATACTCACAAGGCCACCTATTGGCCACCACCGGTATAGATAGTATATACTCACATGGCCACCACCGGTATAAATAGTATATACTCACAAGGCCACCTATCGGCCACCACCGATATAGATAGTATATACTCACAAGGCCACCTATTGGCCACCACCGGTATAGATAGTATATACTCACATGGCCACCTATTGGCCACCACCGGTATAGATAGTATATACTCACAAGGCCACCTATTGGCCAACACCTGTATAGATAGTATATACTCACAAGGCCACCTATTGGCCAACACCTGTATAGATAGTATATACTCACAAGGCCACCACTTGTATAGATAGTATATACTCACAAGGCCACCTATTGGCCAACACCTGTATAGATAGTATATACTCACATGGCCACCTATTGGCCAACACCTGTATAGATAGTATATACTCACAAGGCCACCTATTGGCCAACACCTGTATAGATAGTATATACTCACATGGCCACCTATTGGCCAACACCTGTATAGATAGTATATACTCACATGGCCACCTATTGGCCACCACCGGTATAGATAGTATATACTCACAAGGCCACCTATTGGCCAACACCTGTATAGATAGTATATACTCACAAGGCCACCTATTGGCCAACACCTGTATAGATAGTATATACTCACAAGGCCACCACTTGTATAGATAGTATATACTCACAAGGCCACCTATTGGCCAACACCTGTATAGATAGTATATACTCACATGGCCACCTATTGACCAACACCTGTATAGATAGTATATACTCACAAGGCCACCTATTGGCCAACACCTGTATAGATAGTATATACTCACATGGCCACCTATTGGCCAACACCTGTATAGATAGTATATACTCACAAGGCCACCTATTGGCCAACACCTGTATAGATAGTATATACTCACATGGCCACCTATTGGCCAACACCTGTATAGATAGTATATACTCACATGGCCACCTATTGGCCACAACCGGTATAGATAGTATATACTCACAAGGCCACCTATTGGCCAACACCTGTATAGATAGTATATACTCACAAGGCCACCTATTGGCCAACACCTGTATAGATAGTATATACTCACAAGGCCACCACTTGTATAGATAGTATATACTCACAAGGCCACCTATTGGCCAACACCTGTATAGATAGTATATACTCACATGGCCACCTATTGGCCAACACCTGTATAGATAGTATATACTCACAAGGCCACCTATTGGCCAACACCTGTATAGATAGTATATACTCACATGGCCACCTATTGGCCAACACCTGTATAGATAGTATATACTCACAAGGCCACCTATTGGCCAACACCTGTATAGATAGTATATACTCACATGGCCACCTATTGGCCAACACCTGTATAGATAGTATATACTCACAAGGCCACCTATTGGCCACCACCTGTATAGATAGTATATACTCACATGGCCACCACTTGTATAGATAGTATATACTCACATGGCCACCTATTGGCCACCACCAGTATCGATAGTATATATTCACAAGGTCACCTATTGGTCACCACCTGTATAGATAGTATATACTCACATGGCCACCACTTGTATAGATAGTATATACTCACATGGCCACCACCGGTATAGATAGTATATACTCACAAGGCCACCTATTGGCCACCACCGGTATAGATAGTATATACTCACATGGCCACCACCGGTATAAATAGTATATACTCACAAGGCCACCTATTGGCCACCACCGGTATAGATAGTATATACTCACAAGGCCACCTATCGGCCACCACCGATATAGATAGTATATACTCACAAGGCCACCTATTGGCCACCACCGGTATAGATAGTATATACTCACTTGGCCACCACCGGTATAGATAGTATATACTCACAAGGCCACCTATTGGCCAACACCTGTATAGATAGTATATACTCACAAGGCCACCTATTGGCCAACACCTGTATAGATAGTATATACTCACAAGGACACCACTTGTATAGATAGTATATACTCACAAGGCCACCTATTGGCCAACACCTGTATAGATAGTATATACTCACATGGCCACCTATTGGCCAACACCTGTATAGATAGTATATACTCACAAGGCCACCTATTGGCCAACACCTGTATAGATAGTATATACTCACATGGCCACCTATTGGCCAACACCTGTATAGATAGTATATACTCACATGGCCACCTATTGGCCACCACCGGTATAGATAGTATATACTCACAAGGCCACCTATTGGCCAACACCTGTATAGATAGTATATACTCACAAGGCCACCTATTGGCCAACACCTGTATAGATAGTATATACTCAAAAGGCCACCACTTGTATAGATAGTATATACTCACAAGGCCACCTATTGGCCAACACCTGTATAGATAGTATATACTCACATGGCCACCTATTGGCCAACACCTGTATAGATAGTATATACTCACAAGGCCACCTATTGGCCAACACCTGTATAGATAGTATATACTCACATGGCCACCTATTGGCCAACACCTGTATAGATAGTATATACTCACAAGGCCACCTATTGGCCAACACGTGTATAGATAGTATATACTCACATGGCCACCTATTGGCCAACACCAGTATAGATAGTATATACTCACATGGCCACCTATTGGCCACCACCGGTATAGATAGTATATACTCACAAGGCCACCTATTGGCCAACACCTGTATAGATAGTATATACTCACAAGGCCACCTATTGGCCAACACCTGTATAGATAGTATATACTCACAAGGCCACCACTTGTATAGATAGTATATACTCACAAGGCCACCTATTGGCCAACACCTGTATAGATAGTATATACTCACATGGCCACCTATTGGCCAACACCTGTATAGATAGTATATACTCACAAGGCCACCTATTGGCCAACACCTGTATAGATAGTATATACTCACATGCCCACCTATTGGCCAACACCTGTATAGATAGTATATACTCACAAGGCCACCTATTGGCCAACACCTGTATAGATAGTATATACTCACATGGCCACCTATTGGCCAACACCTGTATAGATAGTATATACTCACAAGGCCACCTATTGGCCACCACCTGTATAGATAGTATATACTCACATGGCCACCACTTGTATAGATAGTATATACTCACATGGCCACCTATTGGCCACCACCAGTATCGATAGTATATATTCACAAGGTCACCTATTGGTCACCACCTGTATAGATAGTATATACTCACATGGCCACCACTTGTATAGATAGTATATACTCACATGGCCACCACCGGTATAGATAGTATATACTCACAAGGCCACCTATTGGCCACCACCGGTATAGATAGTATATACTCACATGGCCACCACCGGTATAAATAGTATATACTCACAAGGCCACCTATTGGCCACCACCGGTATAGATAGTATATACTCACAAGGCCACCTATCGGCCACCACCGATATAGATAGTATATACTCACAAGGCCACCTATTGGCCACCACCGGTATAGATAGTATATACTCACATGGCCACCTATTGGCCACCACCGGTATAGATAGTATATACTCACAAGGCCACCTATTGGCCAACACCTGTATAGATAGTATATACTCACAAGGCCACCTATTGGCCACCACCTGTATAGATAGTATATACTCACATGGCCACCACTTGTATAGATAGTATATACTCACAAGGCCACCTATTGGCCAACACCTGTATAGATAGTATATACTCACATGGCCACCTATTGGCCAACACCTGTATAGATAGTATATACTCACAAGGCCACCTATTGGCCAACACCTGTATAGATAGTATATACTCACATGGCCACCTATTGGCCAACACCTGTATAGATAGTATATACTCACATGGCCACCTATTGGCCACCACCGGTATAGATAGTATATACTCACAAGGCCACCTATTGGCCAACACCTGTATAGATAGTATATACTCACAAGGCCACCTATTGGCCAACACCTGTATAGATAGTATATACTCACAAGGCCACCACTTGTATAGATAGTATATACTCACAAGGCCACCTATTGGCCAACACCTGTATAGATAGTATATACTCACATGGCCACCTATTGGCCAACACCTGTATAGATAGTATATACTCACAAGGCCACCTATTGGCCAACACCTGTATAGATAGTATATACTCACATGGCCACCTATTGGCCAACACCTGTATAGATAGTATATACTCACAAGGCCACCTATTGGCCAACACCTGTATAGATAGTATATACTCACATGGCCACCTATTGGCCAACACCTGTATAGATAGTATATACTCACATGGCCACCTATTGGCCACCACCGGTATAGATAGTATATACTCACAAGGCCACCTATTGGCCAACACCTGTATAGATAGTATATACTCACAAGGCCACCTATTGGCCAACACCTGTATAGATAGTATATACTCACAAGGCCACCACTTGTATAGATAGTATATACTCACAAGGCCACCTATTGGCCAACACCTGTATAGATAGTATATACTCACATGGCCACCTATTGGCCAACACCTGTATAGATAGTATATACTCACAAGGCCACCTATTGGCCAACACCTGTATAGATAGTATATACTCACATGGCCACCTATTGGCCAACACCTGTATAGATAGTATATACTCACAAGGCCACCTATTGGCCAACACCTGTATAGATAGTATATACTCACATGGCCACCTATTGGCCACCACTTGTATAGATAGTATATACTCACAAGGCCACCTATTGGCCAACACCTGTATAGATAGTATATACTCACATGGCCACCTATTGGCCAACACCTGTATAGATAGTATATACTCACAAGGCCACCTATTGGCCAACACCTGTATAGATAGTATATACTCACATGGCCACCTATTGGCCAACACCTGTATAGATAGTATATACTCACATGGCCACCTATTGGCCACCACCGGTATAGATAGTATATACTCACAAGGCCACCTATTGGCCAACACCTGTATAGATAGTATATACTCACAAGGCCACCTATTGGCCAACACCTGTATAGATAGTATATACTCACAAGGCCACCACTTGTATAGATAGTATATACTCACAAGGCCACCTATTGGCCAACACCTGTATAGATAGTATATACTCACATGGCCACCTATTGGCCAACACCTGTATAGATAGTATATACTCACAAGGCCACCTATTGGCCAACACCTGTATAGATAGTATATACTCACATGGCCACCTATTGGCCAACACCTGTATAGATAGTATATACTCACAAGGCCACCTATTGGCCAACACCTGTATAGATAGTATATACTCACATGGCCACCTATTGGCCAACACCTGTATAGATAGTATATACTCACATGGCCACCTATTGGCCACCACCGGTATAGATAGTATATACTCACAAGGCCACCTATTGGCCAACACCTGTATAGATAGTATATACTCACAAGGCCACCTATTGGCCAACACCTGTATAGATAGTATATACTCACAAGGCCACCACTTGTATAGATAGTATATACTCACAAGGCCACCTATTGGCCAACACCTGTATAGATAGTATATACTCACATGGCCACCTATTGGCCAACACCTGTATAGATAGTATATACTCACAAGGCCACCTATTGGCCAACACCTGTATAGATAGTATATACTCACATGGCCACCTATTGGCCAACACCTGTATAGATAGTATATACTCACAAGGCCACCTATTGGCCAACACCTGTATAGATAGTATATACTCACATGGCCACCTATTGGCCACCACCTGTATAGATAGTATATACTCACAAGGCCACCTATTGGCCAACACCTGTATAGATAGTATATACTCACATGGCCACCTATTGGCCAACACCTGTATAGATAGTATATACTCACAAGGCCACCTATTGGCCAACACCTGTATAGATAGTATATACTCACATGGCCACCTATTGGCCAACACCTGTATAGATAGTATATACTCACATGGCCACCTATTGGCCACCACCGGTATAGATAGTATATACTCACAAGGCCACCTATTGGCCAACACCTGTATAGATAGTATATACTCACAAGGCCACCTATTGGCCAACACCTGTATAGATAGTATATACTCACAAGGCCACCACTTGTATAGATAGTATATACTCACAAGGCCACCTATTGGCCAACACCTGTATAGATAGTATATACTCACATGGCCACCTATTGGCCAATACCTGTATAGATAGTATATACTCACAAGGCCACCTATTGGCCAACACCTGTATAGATAGTATATACTCACATGGCCACCTATTGGCCAACACCTGTATAGATAGTATATACTCACAAGGCCACCTATTGGCCAACACCTGTATAGATAGTATATACTCACATGGCCACCTATTGGCCACCACTTGTATAGATAGTATATACTCACAAGGCCACCTATTGGCCAACACCTGTATAGATAGTATATACTCACATGGCCACCTATTGGCCAACACCTGTATAGATAGTATATACTCACATGGCCACCTATTGGCCAACACCTGTATAGATAGTATATACTCACATGGCCACCTATTGGCCACCACCGGTATAGATAGTATATACTCACATGGCCACCTATTGGCCACCACCGGTATAGATAGTATATACTCACAAGGCCACCTATTGGCCAACACCTGTATAGATAGTATATACTCACAAGGCCACCTATTGGCCAACACCTGTATAGATAGTATATACTCACAAGGCCACCACTTGTATAGATAGTATATACTCACAAGGCCACCTATTGGCCAACACCTGTATAGATAGTATATACTCACATGGCCACCTATTGGCCAACACCTGTATAGATAGTATATACTCACAAGGCCACCTATTGGCCAACACCTGTATAGATAGTATATACTCACATGGCCACCTATTGGCCAACACCTGTATAGATAGTATATACTCACAAGGCCACCTATTGGCCAACACCTGTATAGATAGTATATACTCACATGGCCACCTATTGGCCACCACTTGTATAGATAGTATATACTCACAAGGCCACCTATTGGCCAACACCTGTATAGATAGTATATACTCACATGGCCACCTATTGGCCAACACCTGTATAGATAGTATATACTCACATGGCCACCTATTGGCCAACACCTGTATAGATAGTATATACTCACAAGGCCACCTATTGGCCAACACCTGTATAGATAGTATATACTCACATGGCCACCTATTGGCCACCACCGGTATAGATAGTATATACTCACAAGGCCACCTATTGGCCAACACCTGTATAGATAGTATATACTCACAAGGCCACCTATTGGCCAACACCTGTATAGATAGTATATACTCACAAGGCCACCACTTGTATAGATAGTATATACTCACAAGGCCACCTATTGGCCAACACCTGTATAGATAGTATATACTCACATGGCCACCTATTGGCCAACACCTGTATAGATAGTATATACTCACAAGGCCACCTATTGGCCAACACCTGTATAGATAGTATATACTCACATGGCCACCTATTGGCCAACACCTGTATAGATAGTATATACTCACAAGGCCACCTATTGGCCAACACCTGTATAGATAGTATATACTCACATGGCCACCTATTGGCCACCACTTGTATAGATAGTATATACTCACAAGGCCACCTATTGGCCAACACCTGTATAGATAGTATATACTCACATGGCCACCTATTGGCCAACACCTGTATAGATAGTATATACTCACATGGCCACCTATTGGCCAACACCTGTATAGATAGTATATACTCACATGGCCACCTATTGGCCACCACCGGTATAGATAGTATATACTCACATGGCCACCTATTGGCCACCACCGGTATAGATAGTATATACTCACAAGGCCACCTATTGGCCAACACCTGTATAGATAGTATATACTCACAAGGCCACCTATTGGCCAACACCTGTATAGATAGTATATACTCACAAGGCCACCACTTGTATAGATAGTATATACTCACAAGGCCACCTATTGGCCAACACCTGTATAGATAGTATATACTCACATGGCCACCTATTGGCCAACACCTGTATAGATAGTATATACTCACAAGGCCACCTATTGGCCAACACCTGTATAGATAGTATATACTCACATGGCCACCTATTGGCCAACACCTGTATAGATAGTATATACTCACAAGGCCACCTATTGGCCAACACCTGTATAGATAGTATATACTCACATGGCCACCTATTGGCCACCACTTGTATAGATAGTATATACTCACAAGGCCACCTATTGGCCAACACCTGTATAGATAGTATATACTCACATGGCCACCTATTGGCCAACACCTGTATAGATAGTATATACTCACATGGCCACCTATTGGCCAACACCTGTATAGATAGTATATACTCACAAGGCCACCTATTGGCCAACACCTGTATAGATAGTATATACTCACATGGCCACCACCGGTATAGATAGTATATACTCACATGGCCACCTATTGGCCACCACCGGTATAGATAGTATATACTCACAAGGCCACCTATTGGCCAACACCTGTATAGATAGTATATACTCACAAGGCCACCTATTGGCCAACACCTGTATAGATAGTATATACTCACAAGGCCACCACTTGTATAGATAGTATATACTCACATGGCCACCTATTGGCCAACACCTGTATAGATAGTATATACTCACAAGGCCACCACTTGTATAGATAGTATATACTCACATGGCCACCACTTGTATAGATAGTATATACTCACAAGGCCACCACTTGTATAGATAGTATATACTCACATGGCCACCACTTGTATAGATAGTATATACTCACAAGGCCACCACTTGTATAGATAGTATATACTCACAAGGCCACCACTTGTATAGATAGTATATACTCACATGGCCACCACTTGTATAGATAGTATATACTCACAAGGCCACCACTTTTATAGATAGTATATACTCACAAGGCCACCACTTGTATAGATAGTATATACTCACATGGCCACCACTTGTATAGATAGTATATACTCACAAGGCCACCACTTGTATAGATAGTATATACTCACATGGCCACCACTTGTATAGATAGTATATACTCACAAGGCCACCTATTGGCCACCACCGGTATAGATAGTATATACTCACATGGCCACCTATTGGCCACCACCGGTATAGATAGTATATACTCACAAGGCCACCTATTGGCCAACACCTGTATAGATAGTATATACTCACAAGGCCACCTATTGGCCAACACCTGTATAGATAGTATATACTCACAAGGCCACCACTTGTATAGATAGTATATACTCACATGGCCACCTATTGGCCAACACCTGTATAGATAGTATATACTCACAAGGCCACCACTTGTATAGATAGTATATACTCACATGGCCACCACTTGTATAGATAGTATATACTCACAAGGCCACCACTTGTATAGATAGTATATACTCACATGGCCACCACTTGTATAGATAGTATATACTCACAAGGCCACCACTTGTATAGATAGTATATACTCACAAGGCCACCACTTGTATAGATAGTATATACTCACATGGCCACCACTTGTATAGATAGTATATACTCACAAGGCCACCACTTGTATAGATAGTATATACTCACAAGGCCACCACTTGTATAGATAGTATATACTCACAAGGCCACCACTTGTATAGATAGTATATACTCACATGGCCACCACTTGTATAGATAGTATATACTCACAAGGCCACCACTTGTATAGATAGTATATACTCACATGGCCACCACTTGTATAGATAGTATATACTCACAAGGCCACCACTTGTATAGATAGTATATACTCACAAGGCCACCACTTGTATAGATAGTATATACTCACATGGCCACCACTTGTATAGATAGTATATACTCACAAGGCCACCACTTGTATAGATAGTATATACTCACAAGGCCACCACTTGTATAGATAGTATATACTCACATGGCCACCACTTGTATAGATAGTATATACTCACAAGGCCACCACTTGTATAGATAGTATATACTCACATGGCCACCACTTGTATAGATAGTATATACTCACAAGGCCACCTATTGGCCACCACCGGTATAGATAGTATATACTCACATGGCCACCTATTGGCCACCACCGGTATAGATAGTATATACTCACAAGGCCACCTATTGGCCAACACCTGTATAGATAGTATATACTCACAAGGCCACCTATTGGCCAACACCTGTATAGATAGTATATACTCACAAGGCCACCACTTGTATAGATAGTATATACTCACATGGCCACCTATTGGCCAACACCTGTATAGATAGTATATACTCACAAGGCCACCACTTGTATAGATAGTATATACTCACATGGCCACCACTTGTATAGATAGTATATACTCACAAGGCCACCACTTGTATAGATAGTATATACTCACATGGCCACCACTTGTATAGATAGTATATACTCACAAGGCCACCACTTGTATAGATAGTATATACTCACAAGGCCACCACTTGTATAGATAGTATATACTCACATGGCCACCACTTGTATAGATAGTATATACTCACAAGGCCACCACTTGTATAGATAGTATATACTCACAAGGCCACCACTTGTATAGATAGTATATACTCACATGGCCACCACTTGTATAGATAGTATATACTCACAAGGCCACCACTTGTATAGATAGTATATACTCACATGGCCACCACTTGTATAGATAGTATATACTCACAAGGCCACCTATTGGCCACCACCGGTATAGATAGTATATACTCACATGGCCACCTATTGGCCACCACCGGTATAGATAGTATATACTCACAAGGCCACCTATTGGCCAACACCTGTATAGATAGTATATACTCACAAGGCCACCTATTGGCCAACACCTGTATAGATAGTATATACTCACAAGGCCACCACTTGTATAGATAGTATATACTCACATGGCCACCTATTGGCCAACACCTGTATAGATAGTATATACTCACAAGGCCACCACTTGTATAGATAGTATATACTCACATGGCCACCACTTGTATAGATAGTATATACTCACAAGGCCACCACTTGTATAGATAGTATATACTCACATGGCCACCACTTGTATAGATAGTATATACTCACAAGGCCACCACTTGTATAGATAGTATATACTCACAAGGCCACCACTTGTATAGATAGTATATACTCACATGGCCACCACTTGTATAGATAGTATATACTCACAAGGCCACCACTTGTATAGATAGTATATACTCACAAGGCCACCACTTGTATAGATAGTATATACTCACAAGGCCACCACTTGTATAGATAGTATATACTCACATGGCCACCACTTGTATAGATAGTATATACTCACATGGCCACCACTTGTATAGATAGTATATACTCACAAGGCCACCACTTGTATAGATAGTATATACTCACAAGGCCACCACTTGTATAGATAGTATATACTCACAAGGCCACCACTTGTATAGATAGTATATACTCACAAGGCCACCACTTGTATAGATAGTATATACTCACATGGCCACCACTTGTATAGATAGTATATACTCACAAGGCCACCACTTGTATAGATAGTATATACTCACAAGGCCACCACTTGTATAGATAGTATATACTCACAAGGCCACCACTTGTATAGATAGTATATACTCACAAGGCCACCACTTGTATAGATAGTATATACTCACATGGCCACCACTTGTATAGATAGTATATACTCACAAGGCCACCTATTGGCCACCACCGGTATAGATAGTATAAACTGCATTCATCACTGTAGTGATTTACAATGGTCTTCCGTTACCATTCACTTTCTTTCTTCTCTCATTCTCTAGTTCGATAATAAATATGTTTAGCTTAGTTATTACTATATGACATTGGTCACGGTTTTCAAAAATGCTTAATTTTTATTGGACCTGAAGGTGAACATGCTGCCGATGTCGGACGTAGCGATTTTCTGCTACTGCACAGGCGTCTAAGTTGTACCGCGCATGCATCCCGATTGCGTCGCATGCATGGTATGACTTAGACAGTGCGACTTAGATGCGATTGTGTCCGTGCAGAGCCACAGTTGCAATTTCAGACGCATGCGCATAGAAGTGTGTCGGAAATTTACTGGTAACAGGGAGGTGTCGTAGCGCACACACGGAGATGGTCCATCTTATGGGCGCTGTTATTGGACTGTCACAGGTGCGTCAGTGGAAGTGGCTGAGTACACAGACGCTCAACCACTCGCATAGGACGCCATCATCTGACGGAGAATCTGCACTACCCATAGCGGGGCTGGTGCAAGTTTCCATGGCGCAAGCGATGGTGGCATCTAAGGATGCATCAATCCGTATTACAGCGTGTACGGACTCTGAAAGCGGGCGCCTCAGTCCTTGCACAGCCAGACGCACCCCAGGGGGACGGCCCGATACTGGCATTAGCATAAAAGACACTAAAGCGATCGCGGCAGGCTATGACTGAGAATGAGGCCCATTATCATTCTACTCCCTCTTCTGCTCCTCCCCAGTATAAATGATGTAGTGTAATGCAGAGAGGATGCACATTCAGAGTTCTATATAAATATATATATATATATATATATATATGTCCTGAGCTTGTGACATAAGTATGAAATATAACAGCAACTTCCACAGTCCTAGGCCTAATACTGAGTCAGACAGATGATCCGCAGACACTTGTCCTTTTGGCGGCCGCAGCCTACTTACAGCCACAGCCCTCAGCATTAGTACTAGGACACCCTCCCCATGCTGCGTGCAAAAGACCCGCCAGAAACAAGCGTCTCTCTTCTCTGTCCGCAGAAGTCGTCCTACACGCCCACCATACTCCCATGACAATTCTGTTCTGTGCATCGGTCGGAAACCGCACCAGTTGCATCCTGGAAATGCCCATTTCACACAGAGTGATCCATCAGCGCATGGATCACTTTATCCGCACTTTATGTCTCCGTCCATGTGTGGTTGCGTGGTGCGATGCACGTGTGGCCTGCGATTGCTTTGGGCGGCTCATGCACAGTTAGCAGGTGTCTGCGAGATCTGACCTCATTTGGACTTATGTTATGTCTGACTCAGACACACGCCCTTTATCTGTTTAACCAGACAAGTCCTCATTTGATGGGATCTGATTGGGTAGATCACTATTGGGCAGATGCATTAAGCCAATGGACAGAGATAAAGTGGAGAGACATAAAGTACCAACCAATCAGCTCCTAACAGTCATTATCCAAACACAGCCTGTAACATGGCAGTTAGGAGACTTTGGGCCTCATTCAGAGGCGGTCGGAGGATGCAAGCGGTCGCTCAGAAACTGGACGGCCACTTGCATCCTGACCGCCCGCCTCTGTTGCGGTCGTTAGGCTGTGGGTTAACACCCACAGCTCTAACGACCGCTCCGGTGATGGTCGCGATGGTCAGAGACCATCGCGACCATCGGGGCTTACGACGAGACCCTAGGGTAGGGTCTCCCTTGTCGTAAGCCCCGGAGAGCTTCTGGCTCTGTCTGAGCCGGAAGCTCTCCACTGACATCACTAGTGATGTCAGTGGGGCCGCCCCCAAACGGTAGGCGTTCCCATGGGAACGCCTCCGTTTGGGCTGCCACCCCCCTGGCCCGCCTTCCAAACGGGGCGAGCTGTCAATCAACATCGACAGCTCGCCCCCTTTGGATCGAGACCCGCTACGACCGGTGCTGTCGGTCGTAGCGGGTCTCGCGCATGCGCACGACGGCACCGGCGCCGTCGTGCGCATGCTCTGTGGGGGGCCATCGACCCGGTCCGAGCGCATCGGCGCTAACGACCGGGTCTGAATGACCCCCTTTATCTCTCTCCAAGGCTTAGTATATCTCTCCTTTTTAAGGTTAAACAATAAATATCCCTTGTGAGGGAAAATTGACTCTCTCTGTGTTGGACAGAACTGTGGTTCTCCCAAATCTGGAAATTCCACGGAATATCTGCACTCCAGCATACGTTCTCACTTTGCAGCACATAAAGGTCACATCCCGTATCCTGTGTACGTACGGGTAATAGGGTATGTTTTGTTTACATTCATAATCTTGGCCTGTGAATGTCAACATGGTTGTTGTAATGGTAACTGCATGTCATCTAGAACATTGTGACATTACACAGCTATTCTACTGCAATATTAGCATTATATATCGCACCGTTCCTCTCATTCAGCCCAATTGCTCAGTAACAGTTACCACTAATACACAATGTAACAACACATTTCCATCTTGTGTCCACAGAAAGTCGTATCCAACAGGGATAACGACATCGTGTTACAGTCTCTGTTGTCGGACACAGAGTACAAAGTCACCGTGACTCCTGTGTATTTCAGTGGTGAAGGAAACGCTGTATCCGCCTCTGGGAGTACATGTACGTACATGCTATATACTCACTTGTTACAGTGTCATACGTCGGATTTAATTACTGGAATCTTCCATCTTTGGGGTCTACAAGTGGCCTTTTAAATGCAAAGTCCTTATAATGTAAAAAAAAAAGTGCACTACAGCAAAGCTATGACACATCTTAGGTATATGTAATAACACACACATATAGGATTTGTCCATTAATAATGCACATACCGTATATTGTTTGAGTGCATGCACTGCTCAAGAGCAAAGTTTGGTTACTTGCCTCCTTTAGCAGCTCAAGTGTAGTTCCCTCATCCTGTGTGACATCACGTGCCATGAGTGAAAACTAAAGTAGACTTACATCTATGTATATATACCGGAGTCTGATCAACCATTAGGCAACCTAGGCTCCTGCCTGTTGCTCTGGGGCTCAGTGGCCACTGAATTACTGTCTGTTATCCATTTTTCATGTGCATGTTTTCTGTTTTTATTTACAAAGGCTGGGAAAAGGTGGTCCACACTGGTATCTTGCCTAGGGGTTCTTAGGGCTTTGGTATGTACATGGGGGACTGAAGGCACAATTGCACAAAAATAGACAGCTGCTCGCACTGTCCTAAATTATTCTTACTATCCTATCCAATTTACAATGAGAATTTTACCAGTTGCACAATTGACCAAGTGCCCAGAGCCACCATGCATCTGATTTCTGCCCCTATCCCGCCTGTTTTCCCCCCACAGTGCCGCTATCTGCGCCAAGGAACCTGCGTGTGTCTGATGAATGGTATAATAAGCTAAGGATTACGTGGGACCCCCCTCCGTCCCCCACAATGGGATACAGAATCGTGTACAAGCCTACAACGGGTGAGTTGTATTCCTTTATGTAGAATGCTGGCTGTGCACAGAAGCCAGGTTCCGTCAGGGCGGAATGTAGAACACTCGTATTATCCTGGTGCAGTGTCCTGCTATATTAGCACTGGTGTCGCTGATCTCCTTATAATGTTTTCCTGGATGGTATAGCAACATTGCCCTAGTAAGTTATGCCCCGGGAGGGGTAAGATCCTGAGAGCACAGAATTGCACTCGGAGAGGGTTTAGCACTCAAAGAAAGTAAAAATACACATGGGAATATTGAAATATCACATATAAGCTGTCTGGAATTCTGTCACGTAATCCATCTGCCAAATATGAGAGATTTACGTTTCATTTACAAGCTAGTTTACCAGGAAAAGTTCAGTTAAGTGGGGAAAAGAAATCACTGTACTCTCAGAAAAGCCAGCAGTGAGAATGATGAGGCCAAATTCTCCTAGGACACATTCCAATATGCGGCTCACCACAACCATTTTAAAAGCTTATAGTTGGCCGACAGGTTAAGTGTTCCGCCAGTAATACAAGGAGTCTGAGGGCCTGAGTCATTACGGATTGGAACTGCGATCGCAGCTCCGTAATTGCACGCAGATACTAATGACTGCAATCTCAATGCCGTCGCGGTCTAACATAAGGACACCCATATCCCCTTACTCACATCCGTAATACTTAGCAAAATAGCAAAACAATCGGTAACATCAAGTACCATCGCAGCCTCACGCAGTTGCACAAGGTCTGACCTTACTCTGAAATTGTTAACCTCGTTGCACGCAGTGGGAGCTCAAGCTGGGTATGGCATCGCAGTGGCTAATTTATGAATGCCCCTGCAACAGTGTCCAAACGCACTGACTAGCCCGCGTTTCTCCGACCCTGTCACCACCCCCAAACGGTCACTTCCTGTGAATCACACTGCAATAGGTCTTCGTAGTCACTGTGTTCGCAGCGTGATCGTAGTGAGACCTTCGTGCACTGTGATGCATAAGAATGCGCAGAACGCAACAATCGTCCGCCTGCGTGCGTAAAAGCAGTTGCGATCAGTAATGAATCAGGCCCTGAGTGTGTAAGGCAATGAGACGCTGGCTTGAAATCTGGGCTCAGAATCCTGCCCTATATCCCAGTGACAAACCAGGCCTCATTTATCAACGTGTTTTATCATTCACAACGAGTGATAAAACTTGTTGCGTATGATAAATGGTGCTCCAGCCAATCAGCTCCCAACTGTCACTTTTCAAACAGGTGACAGTTGGGAGCTGATTGGCTGGAGCACCGTTATCCTATGCAACAAGTTTTATCACTCGTTGTGAATGATAAAACACGTTGATAAATGAGGCCCTTAGGGGGAGGTCCATAGAAACCTTCTAAAGAGGACAATTGGACAAGTTACCCATAGCAACCAATCGGCTTCTACCTATCATTGATCACATGATGCCTTGACCCCTGTTTCTGCTCTGTCCCAACAGTAGCCTGTTTTTGGTTGACTAAAGAACGACCCAATGGGAGAGGGGGAGAATCCAGTGATGTCTGCCACGAGTGTCGGACTGGAGTATGAAGGGCCCACCTGGGGAATGCAGTGGTTGGGGCCCATGCTTTGGGGATGAATCCAGACCCTACAGAGGCTTGGGGCTCTATTTACTACAATCCGCATATTGAATGCAGATTGTAGTGTGATATTACCGAGCGAATTCGCATTGCGAATTTAGGCAATATCACAGGGATTTACTACAAATCCCTTACAGGGACAGAGCTTGTGAAAAAGCTCTGTCCCTGCAAATCCCCTTCGGAGCCTTATCACGGTATTTTCACAAAAAATACCGTGATTAAGTGCCCGCGCATGCGCCGACCGGTCGCCGCTGCTACCCCCCACGATGCTAAGCCCCGCACCCGCGACCCCCCTCTCCCTTAATTACACTAACCTGCATGATCTGGGCCTCCTGTGATGTTCTCCATTCCTCCGGTCAGGTGATCTCCCATACTGCATTGGGACCCGATCACCTGATGACCAGGCAGCAGTGCACTATGGGAGACCAGCTGACCGGAGGGGAGTCATCACCGGAGGCCCGATCACCGGTCCCTGGAGTCAGGTAAGTAAATTTTTTTTTTTACTACTTTTTTTTTCTTTTTTTTACAGTAATCAGCTTGCGGTCTGTTTAGACCACAGAGCTGATTACTGGTACCGACTCCCGGCTCTGCTCTCCCCGTTAGAGCAGGGCAGGAGGCCGGTAACTGGGGGAGACTGTGGCGTTATTATCACAGGGCTTTCCCCGATATTTTTTCACATTTTATTTTTAGTAACTCTGGTCGGATCACATTTCCCATTACAATTATGGGAAATGCGATCTGCTTTACTAAAAATAAGTGATACTTAGGGGTTGGAGTAGAATTTTACGAAATCTACTCCAATTGCCCTGTAATAACTATAGGTGATACTAAAATAATGTGAAAAGGGTGTGAAAACACCCCTTTTCATTTTATTTTAGTCAAAATAATGTTAATAAATAGAGCTTGGAGAGACATTAACTGACCCTCTAATAGAGTAACAATGTATAAATCAATGCACACCTAAAGCAAGTGGTGAGCCATCAGGCAGTGCGGCCTACTGGTGATGCCCCCTGTAACCCCGTGGGCCAGTCCAACCCTGTCTGCCGCACTGTCCTCGCTCCTGACGACTCAATGTATGTTTATATAAAGGCAGCCAGCACATATAGGAGCTAAGCAACTAATCACATGGGAATAGGTTTCATCTTGTTCAATACGATCTTCTCCTTACACATTGCTTATATGTTATTCACACTCAAGTTGCATATTATGGGTTATTTACTAAAATGCAATCTTTGAAATGTGTATCACCCAATCAGACGCTTGCTTTCACTCTCTGCCTTGCACTAGATCTAAAGAATCTAAGTACTGGTTGGTCAGTTCCCATTTGCACTTTGTAAAATAAACCACACTTTTTGGATTTGTTGCCCCCATATCAAAAGACACCTCGTAACATTTTTAAGTACGTACTTTGCAAAAAAAAAGTAGGTGCCGTGAGAGAAGTTGTATGTACCGTGTTTCCTAAAGCTACTTTACATTTATTAGATTGCACACTTTTTAATAACATAAGGTTTTAATTAGGTGTTTGTGTGTATTGGAAAAGATCAGCATAGGAACGTTTTATTATATATACTGTAGGAAGATCTACTTCTGTGGTTTTACAATGTACAAATATTTGTAGATCAGGAATTTCCAAGAGTTGTTCTAAATGTGCTGGGAATACGTGCTACATATGAATGGTATGTATTGTACTTGGGACGGACAATTTCTAAAATTAGGAGCCTGGTATAAGTTGTCCAAAAGTAGCATAGCAATTGGCATGGATTTGTGTTTAATTTGGGCTGTATTTCAGGAGTGGGTTCAGCGCTGGAGGCATTTGTGGGAGATGACGTGAACACCATACTGATTCTCAACCTTCTCAGTGGGACCGAATATAACCTGAAGGTTCTGGCTTCCTATTCAACAGGATTCAGCGAAGCCTTAACTGGAGTGGGCAAAACATGTAAGCGGAAGCCCCACTAACCCTCACTGGGCGTTGTATGTTTAGGGACAATGACCAGTGGAGCCACGCAGGCTGTCACATGCCTGTATGTTGCAGTAGATGGGTGTATTAATATGTAGCTACGCTAGCTATGTTATTTTTTATTTTATTAGCAAATTTTATGCATCCTGCCGCCCTTCGCATGCATGCCGGCGTTGGTAACGCCGGTATGCATGACAAGCACCGCAAAGGACCGCTCTATTGGTAAGAGCAGCCCTTTGCAATGGAGGGACTTCCGGGTCTATGACTCAGAAGCCCCTCCGGTGTCCTTCTGCTCATGGGCAGAAAGAGGCATGAGCCGCGCGGGGTGCTGGGAGGGATCCGATTGGATCCCTATCACAGCACTCTTCCTATTGAAGCCCATAGGCGTTACCCACCGCAACCAAGCCCTGGAGTGCATCACATTATGGGGCTTGGTGCATATGAGAAATGCGGTCAATCCCACATTTCTCAGGTTGCTGCATCTCGCCCATTGTTCTATAACTGAGATTATTAACAATTACTGTCCTATAACTGATATTATTGCCAATTACTGTCCTGTAACTGAGATTATTAACAATTACTGTCCTGTAACGGAGATTATTGCCAATTACTGTCCTGTAATGAGATTATTGCCAATTACTGTACTATAACTGAGATTATTACCAATTACTGTCCTATAACTGATATTATTGCCAATTACTGTCCTGTAACTTATATTATTGCCAATTACTGTCCTGTAATGAGATTATTGCCAATTACTGTCCTATAACTGAGATTATTACCAATTACTGTCCTATAACTGATATTATTACCAATTACTGTCCTATAACTGAGATTATTACCAATTACTGTCCTGTAATTGAGATTATTGGCATTTACTGTTCTATAACTGATATTATTGCCAATTACTGTCCTGTAACTGAGATTATTGCCAATTACTGTCCTATAACTGATATTATTGCCAATTACTGTCCTGTAACTGAGATTATTACCAATTACTGTCCTATAACTGATATTATTGCCAATTACTGTCCTGTAACTGAGATTATTGCCAATTACTGTCCTATAACTGATATTATTGACAATTACTGTCCTGTAACTGAGATTATTACCAATTACTGTCCTATAGCTGAGATTATTGACAATTACTGTCCTGTAACTGAGATTATTGACAATTACTGTCCTATAACTGGTATTATTGGAAGATACTGTCCTATAACTGGTATTATTGACAATTACTGTCCTATAACTGGTATTATTGGAAGATACTGTCCTATAACTGGTATTATTGGAAGATACTGTCCTATAACAGGGCTCCAAACCGGATCAGACCCGGAATTTAGCCGTTCACACCTGAGCCGGGTCTGCAGTGACCTGGCTCTTCCGGTGAGGAAGTGGACGCTTGGAGATGACGTCACTCCAAGCGCCTCTGAAGCCGGCCAATCAGCCGGCATGCTGTGCGCTCCAGGTCATCGTGACCCGGAATGCGCCATTTACACTGTAGGGTTTCACGGGTCATTCCCGTGTTAAACCCTGCAAGATATACCCCTTTTACAACGGAGCTAAAACCCAGGTTATTGCAGGGCTTACCCGGGCAGCTCCCTGGTGTAAAAGGGGAGAGGGTTGGATCGCCGGGTCGAGTGACCCGGCAATCCAACCCAGGTAAATAGAAGGGTTTAACACGGGCGTAGCCCGTGAAACCCTGCTGTGAGAACAGCGCACTCCGAGTCACGATGACCTAGAGTGTGCTGCAAGCCGGCTGATTGGTCCGGTTTCAGTGGTGCTTGGAGATGACGTCATCTCCAAGCATCCACTTTCACGCCAGGAAAGCCGGGTCTATGCAGACCCGACTCCGGTGTGAGCGGCGCTGACTCGGGAATATCCCAAGTCGGCGCCGGCTAAATTCCGGGTCTGATCCGGACAGGAACTTTGTTCCAACTCCGGGTCAGACCCGGAATTTTGGTGGAAAAGGGGTATTACTTGGGTTGGATTGCCAGGTCACTCGACCCAGGAATCCAACCCTTTCCCCTTTTACACCAAGGAGCTACCCGGGCTAACCCTGCAATAACCCGGGTTTTAGCTCTGGTGTAAAAGGGGCATAACTGAGAGTATTACAGTTATATAACTAAGATTATTGGCAGTTACTGTCCTATAACTGATATTACCAGTTACTGTTTTATAACTGAGATTATTGCCAATTACTGAACTATGAGATTAAAATCAGGTCTAAACTTTTCTTTAAACACAGTGAAATATCTGGTTATTATTACGTGTTTTTTTTATTTGCCATTTTTTTTGTAATACAGTACTAATGGCGACACTCACTGCTTCTATTTGTATATTTGCTTGCAGTGTATCTCGGAGTGACAAATTTGAACGCTTATCAAATTAGGATGACAAGCATTTGTTCTCAGTGGCAAATGCAGAGACACGCGACCTCCTACAGAATCATCATAGAGTCCCTACAAGGTAGGTATAGAGTGACCAGTACTGCTCTCTTGCTGCAGAATGGAACGATGGAATTCCCACTAACAGTTGTGCTGGGGACGGACAGTACAATAATTCAGGAACGGATGGGAAAAAAATTATTGTATTGTTATGGTTTAGAAAATAAGCCAGAATCCACTGCGCTACCGCGAGTTAAAGTTTTGCTGCGGTTACTTGTCCGTCATATGAATCAGGTTTGTGCATATTTAAATTGGGATTGACAGGGCTGGAATTTTTGTATTTTCTTTTTCTTTTTTTCTGAAGACAAAATTATATATTTTGGATACTGAGTCGGCAATCCTTCCAAGCTGTGAAAATGCTCCGTGATTTTCAGGAATAGATTTTCAATATCCCACCAGCTTTGGCTTCCGTTCCGCAAGATGTGAAGTATTATATTAAATTCCTGTGCCTGCCACACAAGCCCCATCAAGAACCTTGTATAAATATTACAGTGCAGACTCTGTATTATGTGCCAAGAGACTGGTGTTTCCATTTAACACATAAGCGCTGCTTTCGTGGTAAAATGTTACGGTACTCCTTGGGAGTTAGGAGAAAAACCAGCTGAAAGGTGCAAATTTCCAATGGGAGAAACCATGTTGTATTGCAAGGGGGGAAATACTGGACACTTTTGCCTGAAGCTCACAAAAGTTGGGCAGTTTCAGTTTTATAATGCAATTTAAAATTGACCCAAGCTTCACCCCGTTTCCAACACTAACAAAGGTCTGATTCTGAGTTGGGAGCAAACAGCAAATCAATGAAAACAAGTAACTGCACTTGGACAAACCATGTTGCAATGCAAGGGGGGGTAGGGGGGCAAATACATTTATTATTTTGCATGCAGGGTGAAAAAATACTGGCTGCTTTTGCATGTAGCCCACAAATTCTGGACAACTTTATTTTTTTACGCTGTAATTTAGATTTGAGTTTGATACGCCCCTCCCAAATCTAAATATATCTGCACATGCCTCACATACATTGGGGGAATATGGGGGGATGGCCATAGACGGCTCTACCATCAATAGTTTCCATCGATGGTTTACATTGACAGCAAGAAACTATTGATGCTTTACACTGTCGACGGCCATCAGTGCAGTTGGAACTTGCCAGGCGCCGGACTAATCCGGGAAGGGTGGAGCTTTGTGGGTCGCATTGGGTGTTGGAACTAAGGGGGTCATTCAGACCCGCTCGCGAGCAGCAGTACGTTCGCAAGCGGGTCGATGTTCCCCACTGCGCATGCGCACAACAGAGGGAGCTCCGTCGTGCGCATGCGCGAGACCCGGGGAGCGACGGGCTTTCCATCGCTCCGGGTCTCGCACCAAAGGGGGCGTGCTGTCGATGTTGATTGACAGCATGCCCCCTTTGGTGGGCGTGCCGGGGGCGTGCCTGCCAGACGGAGGCGTTCCCATGGGAACGCCTACCGTCTGAAGCCGGCCCCACTGACATCACTAGTGATGTCAGTGGGAGTGATTTTGGCTCTGATAGAGCCAAAATCACTCCAGGGCTTGTGGCAGGGAGACCCTACCGCAGGGTCTCCGTCGCAAGTCCGATGGAGATCTTTTTGGCCGCTCGCATATGCTGTGGGTGGTCACCCACAGCTATACGAGCGGCCAGGAGGCCGCTCCATTTTCATGGAGGAGGGCCCTGATTCAGAGCGAGCGCTCTGGTCAGAGCGTTCAGCTCTGAATCAGGCCCTAAGCACACTGCACCTGACGCCAGGGGAGAGAGAGAAAACTTTGCTGGGTTCTCTGCCATCGATGGCAAAACCATCAACCATTGGTACCATGAATGCCATGAATGGTCGATGGCCATCCCTTCTGCAGTGACACATGGTGCTGCCATGGTGATTCGTTACTTGCTTTTCTTTGCTCCCAACTCAGAATCTGACACTAAATTTCTCTGCAGACTTTAAATATGCCTCCTTGCAGCCAATGCATCTTCTAGCTGGTTTTACTACTAAGGCCCGTATTCAATTAGAGGCGAAAAGTCGGAAAAGTTGTGCCTGTCCGACTTTCCGCCTCCTTCGCCTGTTTCAGAGGCGAAAACTTTGTGTGCTTGTGCCAACAGTTCTCCCCTCCCCCTACCCCGTTCAGCTGACATTCATTCAGGTGATCAGTAAGCTCCTCGTTGATCTGGTCATATGATGGCTGCGCTTGACCCCAGTCATCTGATCCCTACAATAAACTGAGGATGACCGGGGCACAACGATCAGATGACCAGGTCACCAAGGAGCTCACCAGGTCATCCACCACCTAGAAAGTGGTAAGTGTTTTTTGTTTTTTTACTGTGATCAGCCTGTGGCCTATCAGACACACAGGCTGATCATACAAGCCTACTCCGGGCTCTGCTCTCCCTGTCAGCAGGCAGGAAAGGCTGAGCTCGAGTAGGGGAAATGGGGAGGTGGGGGGTGTGGGGGGGGGGAGATTGGCTGCATAATGCCATCTCCAGATAGCGTTATTACCGCTGGGCATTTTTATTTACTATTTCTTTTAATAAATCTGAAACAGATGGCCATTGTGTAAATATAATAACCTGCGCTATGTAGCCATTGGCGAGTTCCCAGCGAGTCTGCCTGATGTTTTAAAGGGGCAATCATTTAACAGGCAAAGCCAGGGTTTTTTTTTTACATTTGCCCCCATATGTCCATTTTATAAAAATCCCAAATATTTTTTTTTTTTAATCCATGTAATATTATCATATAAATGTTGGTAAAAAAGTAGTATTTGGTGAAAAAATTTCATTTATCATCTACTTACATAGAATATATATTCATAATTCACCAATACTGATTGGAGGCAGAGTGATATAAGCATGGCCATACAGGCTGATACAGAAGACTTACTGTACTGAACCGCCACGATTTGCTGTTGCAGATGGTTCCAAGCAAGAAGATCTCCTCTCTGCGGGGACGTCTCGCCACTGCTTCTACGAGCTCATGCCCAATTCTAGATACAGGATCACGGTCTATGCCCAGATGCAGGAGGCGGAGGGACCTGGCGTGAGCATTGTGGAAACGACATGTATGTATTAGCAGCATGGGGGCATGAAAACGTGCACTCATGCATTATGGGGTGAAACTAGGCATCTGTGAATAAGGGCACTGTGTTTTGTTATTACCCCCCACACACACTTTACATAATGTTTATGATTTATGCCATTTTCATATACCACCACCACCCCCGAAACCTTTCATCATGCCCACCACCACTTTCATTCTATGTCACCCAATATACTATGGCTACTATATGCACTAATATAAAATGTGAGAGTGCTATATTATGCTCCGTTGCAGCTTGTGTAGTCCGTGCCCTGGGATCATGCCCCTGCTGCCCACTCCCCTAATTGCCCATTCCCCTAATTGGACGTGTGTGTGTGTGCGGGGGGTCATTTATGCCAATACATTAAAGCGATTTGGTAAGAGTATTGCATTATGAGTTATGTTATGGCTTTTTTCTACAGCTCCAGTTCCCACGGCAGCACCAACCCGCCCGCCACCGGTAACGCCACCACCAACCATCCCTGTGGCTAGAGAAGGTAACATTATACCAACAGGAGCTTACATTGTATGAAAATCCATGAAATCTATCTCTTCACATTATGTCACTTAGTTATGGTATAAATATATATTTACCTTTTTCAAAATGTATATACGTATACATTTAATACTGTCTGCGAAGGCAACCTAGATTGTATTTTAGATATGACAAGAGATGGAGATTTACGCACTGGTTGCTGCCCGTAGTTTGACCTGAAGACCAGCCGTCTCCTTCATGGGCTGGCAGCTGGCACGTGTAGCATTCAGGGAGAACGGCATCACTATATTGCCTGCACAGAGGCCCGGGGGTATATTTGCTAAAGTGCAGGTTTTTATAAATCAGTCAGATTCTAGCTATTATCTTCTAGAAGGTGCTAGATAAATGATAAGTAGAATCTGATTGGTTGCTATGGGCAACATCTCCAATTCTGAAAAAACCCGCACTTTAGTAAATATACCCCCTGGAGGTTTTAAAGTCTGAATCACGGGGTGTAGTATGAAAAGTCAATGTTCAGAATGTCAACAGTTTCTGAATGTCGAAATGGACATTAGGTGGATAAGCAATATGGGCCTGATTCAGACCTGGTCGCAAGCGCTAAGCGCTCGCAACCGGGTCGATGGTGGCCCACAGCGCATAAGCACGACGGAGCCGGCTCCGTCGTGCGCATGAGCGAGACCCGGCTAGCGATGGGCAATCCGTCGCTCCGCGTCTCTGACCAAAGGGGGCGAGCTGTCGATGTTGAGTGACAGCTCGCCCCCTTTAGTGGGCGGGCCGGGGGGGTGGCTGCCCAAACGGAGGCGTTCCGACGAGAACGCCTGCCGTTTGGGGGCGGCCCCACTGACATCACGAGTGATGTCAGTGGAGAGATTCCGGCTCTGTTAGAGCCGAGATCTCTCTAGGGCTTGCGGCCACGAGACCCTACCACAAGAGTCTCGTCGCAAGCCCGATGGTCGCGATGGTCTTGACCATCGCGACCATCATCATGGCCGCTCGCAATAGCTGTGGGTGGTCACCCACAGCAATGTGAGCGGCCAAGAGGCCGCACCAAAAAAAAAAAAGCCTGGTCCTGATTCAGAGCGAGCGCTCTGTCAGAGCGAGCGGCTCGGAATCAGGCCCTATGTCGACATGATTAAAAAACAAAGTAGACATGTTCATAATTGAACATGCTGACACGAGAATGTCAACATACTTTTTTTTTGCCGTATTCTAGCCTAAACCTAACTCTAAAGATAGCACCAAAATGTACAGTCGACATTCAGTCGGATACAGAGGTCCTTATTCATGATCGGGAGCCGTATTATTAAGTATCCCCCTTGCAGCGGGGGATACTTATCACCGGAGCAATTCATCATTGCTCCCGTGCGAGGACAGCTGCACCTCATCCCCGGAACTCTTTCCCATAGGAAAACTGTAGGTTTTCGGAGTTTGCTCCCACATTTGGGTCTCCTTCTCCCCGTGTGTGCCCCCTGTGCTCTCGGATCTATATTTTATTAGACTTTTGTGCATTCAAGGCATCATCTGGTATTTATGATTGGTTTTACTCTGTATTTAAATAAACAGTTAAATAAAAATGATAGTGATTTAGGTTAGAACTGCTTTCACCCCTTTAGTGTGCAAAGCAGCTAAAGCCGACCTGGTGTTTCTCGTGGACGGGTCCTGGAGTATTGGAGACGACAACTTCCACAAAGTCATCAGTTTCCTGTATAGCACCGCGGGAGCCCTGGATGAGATAGGTCCTGACGGAACACAGGTAAGTGTGGCCTAGGAAGCCCAGCAGTGGCGGTGGAGGCTTGTGATAGGGGAAATGTAGAGGTGAAGGATCCTAAATACTCTGTGCTGCTGTTGCCTTTCTATTGCTCTGATTGGCTACAACAGTTCTGGCCCACCAGTGACCCTTCTTTTGTTGTGAAACTAATTACCCCAGCTTGCTCTGCCAGACAGCTGATAAGGTATGCTGGGACTTGTAGTTTAACAACACCTGCAGAGGCACAGGTAACTTGTCCAGGCCTGGGCTAAAGATTCTTCTAGCTCTGCCCACTTCATCTCCTGCACGTCCGCGTGTTATAAAAAGAGAATTTATTCAATTGTGATCATTCGGCCAGTACTATGTCTGTCAAGATTTTATAAACTTTTCTTTTGTGGCGTCCATTTCATGTGTTCTGTATAAATGTTTCACTTTTCAATTATTATTTTAGATTTCCCTATTTTAAATCCATTTACAAAAGTAATTTACATAGCAAAATCATATTCCGCAGCGCTTTACGGAGCATATTTGGCCATTCGGTCTCTGCCCCAGTGGAGCTTGCAATCTATACTGCATGCATGAGAAATTAATAGGTGTGAATGAGGCCTAAAGCAGTGGCGTCACTGACTGTGGTGACACCCTGTGCGGCATTTAAGCTCCCCTCGCCTTCGGCGCACACGATAGAGGTGTGGCCTTGTGTCCACGAGGCCACGTCCCCTGATCTGTGCAGTGTCAGGGTCATGCCCATGTGTCAGGCCCCCGTTTTTGTCAGACTGCTGAGCATCCCCAACCTCTCCTGACACAGGGGGGTGTGTGTTATGGATGGCGACCGCCTTTAACTGGTGCTAGCCGTTCTGTGACACCATCCGAGGGGGTGACACCAAAATAGTAGAGCTATTTTGGTGTCACCCCCTAGGATGGCGTCACCCTGTGCGGCCCGCACCGCCCTAGTGATGCCACTGCCCTAAAGCATAACGCAAACACACCATAGGGCAGAGCTAGGTGACCTGTTAGACGCCGTCTTTTCCCAGAATACCCTGCAAAACTCTGCCATAGCTGCAAAGCTAGTTTGCTTCTTCCCTCCGCTAAAGAGGAACCTTTACATTAAGGGGCACAATTATTTTTATTTGCGGTCTGCTCCTGAAAAATAAAGATTCCTTATTTTTTAATCACCGTGATGCACTATTAAAGAGTCGCATTGCAATCACATTAAACTGTATGAACAACACATGTTCCTTTATAGGTGGCAATTGCCCAATTCAGTGATGACGCAAGGACGGAATTTAAGTTAAACTCATATAAAAGCAAGGAGTCCCTGTTGGCCGCAATACGAAGTATATCTTACAAAGGAGGGAACACCAAAACAGGTACGTTATCTGTCTGCCTGTAATTCCTATCTCTTTCCATCAAGCCTGCTTACCCCGGGATAAGGAAATATGGCTCGGTCAGCGTAATGAGACTTGGAATCTAATAACATAGAGTCTCTGTTTATTTTGCATGCACACCCTCAGCGCTGCGTACTTTGGCTGACATTGTGTTGATGCAAAGCTATTCTGTAATGTAGGGTAGAAGACTTTCACATCAACAATTGTTCAGCTTGTTTATTCAAACTCATCCACTGCAACTGCGAGCCAAAACGCTCATGTCTAAGGATAAGTGTGAGCAAATGGTCGCTAGTAATGTGTAGTATGAGTTCTTATTTTAAGTCTGCTCTGCCACCTAAGTAAATATATTCCTAAAGCGCACCCTGGTTGGACCCCCAGGAGCTGCAATTTGTAGCTGTTATTCCTCTGGCTCTGACGGTACGGCACCAGTAAAGCTCATCGTCTTTCATTGGTAGCAGAGGAGCATATGTGAGTGGGAGGATTAATCCCAAGATGCAGTCCTCCCTCTCATAGTCAAGTCAGCGACTTTCGGGCATAGCTGTGAGAGACATGGAGAAGACCCAGGAGAAAGAGCTGCATGAAGTAGCTCCCAGGGCCATAGCTAGTTGCTAGTGCAGATTTCATATCACTGACAGTATCTAATAGGAAATATTAATTATCTGCAGGTGCAAACACAGGAATTGTAGGTGGATTTTATATATAAATAGTATATAGCACAAACATGCACATATATACACACTAACGCATACATACATACAAACATACTGTACATACACACAAACAACTACGTAGTACATACACACACTTACAGTACTTTTGAAGCAGCAACTGCAGGTGGGCTGGCACCTATCATCATTATGTCCCACCCCCTCACGGCGTAATGCTGCAATTCGTGGGGATATAGGGGAGGGGCTTGTCATAGTGGCCCTGCCCCCTCCCAGCAGCTCATAGCAACCAATCAGCTTCTAACCAAACATTTATCTAGCGCAGCCTGTAAAATGACAGTTAGAAGCTGTTTGGTTGGTATGGGCAACTTCTCGACTTTATCTCTCTCCGAGGGGTCTATTTACTAAGCAGTGTTAGGAGACAGAGTGAAAAGTGATAAGAAAGTGATAAGGTGCCAGCCAATCAGCTCCCAACTGTCATCTCACAGGCTGTGTTTGAAAAATGACAATTGGGATCTGATTGGCTGGCACCTTATCACTTTCTTATCACTTTTCACTCTCTCCTAACACTGCTTAGTAAATAGACCCCCAAGATTTGATACATCTCCTCCTAACTCTGTTACACAATATATGCGCTCTCCGGCGCTCATAAAATATACTATTTTATGTTATAATTCATTCAGTAAAAATATCAGCAGTTTCAAACAGTTGTGTAGACTTCAGTGATGGACTAATGGTGGGTACACACTAGACGATATGCTCCCTGAGCGATATCGTGTAGTGTTGTCCCCGGCAGGCTGTGCTCAATGTCGTTCATGACATTGAGCACAGCCGCTGAACGATATCATTAACGATATCGTTCAGCGCCGGGCTCTCTCCCCCATTCCCTGACATGCAGCAACCTGACGAGATCGTCAGGTTGGCCTGCATGTCAGCCCGATGAACGATGATGGCGAACGACACGCGGGAACGCACGTCGTCGTCATCGTTCATCTTTTTGGTGTTAAAAATGGACGATAAAGTGGACGAATGAACGATAACGATATCGTTAGCGTTCAGTCGTCCACTTTATCGCCCAGTGTGTACGCACCATAAGGGGCATATTTACTAATGATTAGGGTTCAGACATGATAAATAGAATTTCTAATCGCCGCTATTCATGGCAACAAGAAATTCACATTCTCCCAAATGGCAGGTCACAGGGTATTGTCATAAAGAATGCTTCTTACAGTAGCAGACAATATGAATTGCAGTAGAACTCAGGTTCTCAAACTTGGTCCTCAGGACCCCAAACAGTGCATGTTTTCCATGTTTCCTCACAGAATCACAAGTGTAATAATTAGCTCCACCGGTGGATATTTTACAATGCGTCAGTGAGTAATGAATACACCTGTGCACCTGCTGGGTGACCTGCAAAACGTGACCTGTGTGGGGTCCTGAGGACAGATTGTGATAGCGTCTGCAGTAGAATAACCTTCACAGTTTCATATAGTAAAAAGGTATCCTTAAAATAAAATATAAAATGGAATGTAAAACAACAATAGAACACAAAAACAAAATTAAAGCTCTCACTTAAGAGTGGTTGTTACGCGTTTCGCTAATACCTTTGCACTTCTTCTGCCTGAAAAAGCAGAAATGTATTTTATCTTGTTCTGATATATTTTAATTTGTACATCAGAGGACTTATAACATATAAGTAGTCTGAGCTACTTTGGATTCTATGGAATTTGTTGTGTGTGGAATAAAGTTGTTTACATTCGGGAAGAGGTGGATTGGAATAAATGTAAAATATGTTCTACAAAGAATAATTACACTGTTTTCCTCCTGTGTGTGTAACAGGCCGGGCAATCAAGCATGTTAGAGATGACATATTCACACTGGAATCGGGCATGAGGAAAGGCATCCCAAGGGTCTTGGTGGTGGTCACTGATGGACGTTCTCAGGATGAAGCTGTCAAGATCGCCTCTGTGATGCAGTTGGAAGGTATGATATTGATTGTCTCTTTCAACGTGTATGTTTCAAAGACTCAGGGGTCTATTTACTAAGCAGTGTTAGGAGACAGAGTGAAAAGTGATAAGAAAGTCATAAGGTGCCAGCCAATCAGCTCCCAACTGTCATCTCACAGGCTGTGTTTGAAAAATGACAGTTGGGAGCTGATTGGCTGCCACCTTATCACTTTCTTATCACTTTTCACTCTGTCTCCTAACACTGCTTAGTAAATAGACCCCCAAAAATCTAAAGAGCGGTGTGCTGAAATGAGCGTCTGCTTTTTTATGCTGAACACTCGTCTGACTCAACATCTGTAAAAATAAAACAAAAAGGATCTTATCTCATGGGAATCTGACCTGTAATTTGATAGAATTACTGAAAATAAATAATGCAGAACAAATATGATTGTTTGCAACCACTTCCCTTTGTCTGTAGTGTGTCCAGTTTCCAGGCCACAACCACAGTCTGTAGTACTGTGAGAGGGTTATTGCCCATTAGTAGGATTTCCTGGAAGGTTTCATAAATCTCCCCCCAAGGTGGTCAGCGCTGCAATATTCAGGTGTCCATTACTACAACAGTCATTGGGTTATTTTGTGAAATGTGTGAAATGTAAAACAAAGACCAGGCTTCTGCTTGTGACACTGTTGTAAACAAGGTTGTTGGTTTTGCCTAACTGACCCAGTGACCGGTGGTGCTCTCATCTCCTGTTCTCCAGCTAAACCAGAACATTCATAGTTTGTACACCTGGAAAGGGTTTATTTAGCTGGAGACCAGATTTCCAGAGCCCCGATGTACAAGGGAATACATTGCTATAAGTACGTTACCACTGTTGGCACCTAAAGACCAACTGGCTGATATTCAAGTATTGAAGAAAGTACATTTTAGTTATATGAGTTCCTACCTGTGACCAAACGGAACTAATCCCACCGAGAGCTTCTACTGTAGTGATAGAACTGTCTCGTAGACACTAATATCCTTACCTGGGGGGGGATATAGCATCGGAATGAGGGGAATTCCAACTTTTCCGTTCACATAAAAATGCGCTATTGTTTTATTGTTCTCTATCTTTATATTAATATTTCACATGATCAACAGGGAGAAGGAGTCGGTCGTTGGTTAAGAGCGCCCAGGGGCAGATCCAGAAAAAAAATTACAGGAGGGGCTCTGTGATTGCGGGAGCGTGGTTGGGGGGTTTGAGCAGGCGTGGAAGTGGCCCCACATGTCCGCTGCAAAAACATATAGTGTCCACCTAAAGGTTTTGTGTGAAATGTTATAGCCAATGAACATTCCATTTATATTTTGAACAGCTCAGTAGTTGACTTGAGTAAATAGACGTGCTGATGTGTAAATTTAAATTAAATGGCCGGGGTCTTGGGGGCCGTCTAGCCTCCAGATGCTTTAGGGATTTTTATAGTGTGAAATTAAGATAAAATGGATTTTCTGCACTTCTGCCATCAACTGGGTCTATTCATTATCACTTAATTTCTACAAAAGCGGGGGAAAATTAAAATGTTCACCTACTTTTGGCAAAATTATAGTTTTGGGGCCATTCATCATAAAGGTAACACAGGAGATAACACAGATATTTCCTGCTTACCTTTCTCTCCCGATGTGGCCTGCTGTCCCCATACACTAGTATCACAGATATCTCCTGCTTACCTTTCTCTCCCGGAATGGCCCGCTGTCCCCATACACTAGTATTACAGATATCTCCTACTTACCTTTCTTTCCCGGAATGGCCTGCTGTCTCCATACACTAGTATCACAGATATCTCCTACTTACATTTCTCTCCCGATGTGGCCTGTTGTCCCCATACACTAGTATCACAGATATCTCCTGCTTACCTTTCTTTCCCGGAATGGCCTGCTGTCTCCATACACTAGTATCACAGATATCTCCTGCTTACCTTCCTCTCCCGGAATGGCCCACTGTCTCCATACACTAGTATCACAGATATCTCCTGCTTACCTTCCTCTCCCGGAATGGCCAGCTGTCCCCATACACTAGTATCACAGATATCTCCTACTTTCCTTTCTCTCCCGGAATGGCCTGCTGTCCCCATACACTAGTATCACAGATATCTCCTACTTTCCTTTCTCTCCCGGAATGGCCCGCTGTCCCCATACACTAGTATCACAGTTATCTCCTGCTTACCTTCCTCTCCCGATGTGGCTGCTGTCCCCATACACTAGTATCACAGATATCTCCTACTTAACTTTCTCTCCCGATGTTACCTGCTGTCCCCATACACTAGTATCACAGTTATCTCCTGCTTACCTTCCTCTCCCGGAATGGCCCCCTGTCCCCATACACTAGTATCACAGATATCCCCTGCTTACCTTCCTCTCCCGGAATGGCCTGCTGTCCCCATACACTAGTATCACAGATATCTCCTACTTTCCTTTCTCTCCCGGAATGGCCCGCTGTCCCCATACACTAGTATCACAGTTATCTCCTGCTTACCTTCCTCTCCCGATGTGGCTGCTGTCCCCATACACTAGTATCACAGATATCTCCTACTTACCTTTCTCTCCCGATGTTACCTGCTGTCCCCATACACTAGTATCACAGTTATCTCCTGCTTACCTTCCTCTCCCGGAATGGCCCCCTGTCCCCATACACTAGTATCACAGTTATCTCCTGCTTACCTTCCTCTCCCGATGTGGCCCGCTGCCCCATTCCCATTTGGGGACCTAAATTCATCAAGCTCCGAAAATACAATATTTTCGGAGCTTGACTGCCAGAGCGTTCACCATCTTTAGTCCCAAGTTGCGAAGACGGATCCTTTTGGATCCCTCTGCCCCTGTCTTGCTCCTTCCGCCAGACCCCGTGGCTTTGTGTGCCTGCCTGAACTCTAGTTCACGTAATTAATGGCGGACCAATAATAAACATTCAAAACTCACGGCGAGCACTAGAGCAATTCATTATTGCTCCGGCACCGAGACAGCTGATCCGAAAATTTGCAGTCTCCCCATATGTTTTCACTGCTCCTTTTGGAGCAGTGAAACTTTGCACTGCCGAGTATGATTCAGCAGTGCTAGTGTGCCTACATGAACTAGAGTTCACGTAGGAGCACAAAGCCCCGGCGTCTGGTGGTAGGATACAGTAGGACCCTCTTCGCAACCCTAGGGAAGGAGCAGGGTGCAGGATGGCGAATGCTCCCACAGTCAAGCACCGAAAATATATTGAACTTCTGTACCCATACTAGTGTATAGGGACAGAGGGCCTGATTCAGAGCCGGTCGCTCTGACAGAGCGCTTGCTCTGAATCAGGGCCGGTCTTTTTTTTTTTTAAGAACGGCCTCCCGGCCGCCCGCATAGCTGTGGGTGACCACCCACAGCTATAGCGAGCGGCCATAATGATGGTCGCGATGGTCTTGACGGGCTTGCGACGAGACCCTTGTGGTAGGGTCTCGTTGCCGCAAGTCCCAGAGAGCTTTCGGCTCTAACAGAGCCGAAAGCTCTCCCACTGACATCACTTGTGATGTCAGTGGGGCCGCTCCCAGACGGTAGGCGTTCTGATGGGTGCGCCTCTGTCTGGGCAGCCACCCCCCCGGCCCGCCCACCAAAGGGGGCGTGCTGTCACTCAACATCGAAAGAACGCCCCCTTTGGTGCGAGACCCGGAGCGACGGATTGCCCGTCGCTATCCGGGTCTCGCACATGCGCTCTGGGCCACCATCGACCCGGTTGCAAGCGATCAGCGCTTGCGACCGGGTCTGAATCAGGCCCAGAGTGAGCCACATTGGGAGAGAAAGGTAAGCAGGAGATATCGGTGATATCTCCTGCTTTACCTTTATGATGAATGACCCCAAAACTTAATTTTTCCATAAGTAGGTGAAAATGTTAATTTTCACCTGCTTTTGTAAAAAATAAGTGATAATGAATAAACCCCTTAATCATTGCACCTCACATCTCCTCCTATAGGGGCATATTTATCATATTGGCTGTGATAAATTTGCCCCATATCGCAAGGTGATTAAACTCTGTCCCTGTGAATCCACATCACACACTTTTCACTGTATTTTTCACAAAAAATACAGGGGTCTATTTACTAAGCAGTGTTAGGAGACAGAGTGAAAAGTGATAAGGTGCCAGCCAATCAGCTCCCAAGTGCCATCTCACAGGCTGTGTTTGAAAAATGACTGATTGGGAGCTGATTGGCTGGCACCTTATTACTTTCTTATCACTTTTCACTGTGGCTCATAACACTGCTTAGTAAATAGACCCCAAGGTAAGAAGGTGTCCGCGCATGCGCCGCCTGCTCACCAACCCCGCGTCCGCGATACGCGACTCATTGCGTATGATAAAAGGTGCTCAAGACAATCAGCTCCTAACTATCATTTTTCAACAGATGACAAATAGGAGCTGATTGGCTGGAGGACCATTTATCATATGACTTTTAAAGCTCATTACATATGATAAAATTTGTTGATAAATGAGCCCCTATGTCATTTATTTTGTAGAATAGTGGGAGCAGGTCCGTTTAGCAGACAATAATACACTGTACAGGAATTATATTGGTAAATCTTAGGATAATATGTAACGTGAATAATCTTAAACAGTCTGGCCCTACGGCTAGCAAATAGCTTTTTTTATTGGCTGATATGATCAGGACAGAACTTATTCTGGCCCCAACTGATGGGGTAATATTTCGGAGCACAAAGAGATTGAAAACAAGTAGATTCATAGACCCGCTGTGCTCTGAAATGATTTAGTAGAAAGCTCTGAATGAACTGTAAAAACATTTTGTAAAGTTACTTTTCTGAGAACAATAACATTTGAGGAACTGAGACAGGGAGATCATCTGTGATGCGATCGCGGTTTGTTTAACCCAAAACACCGGTATCTCCAACCTCTTTAGTGAGTGTGTTTGATGTTTATAGGGCATTAAACAATCCCAGTTATTGTACAATAATTTACTCCTGGTCTTATCCCATTAATCTTCCTGACCCATTTAAAATGTATTTTACTGCTGAAGATGTTATCATTGCTACTGGATAACAGTGGTACAAGCTGTCTTTTAAGGGAATTACTATTTATTTTTATTTTTTTTAAATGGGTGGTTTTAAATTGCTGGTAGGTAACACATATGAATATTTGCAGGACGGAGTGCATTTCATATGCAAGGAGGTAATTAAACACCCGAGCCTGTGGGTGTCTGCCTCTGGACAAGAAGGGGCTAGTTCTTTAGTGAGATAGTGTTGTAGGGTGGGGTTAGGTTTGGTTAGCCTATAGGATTGGCAGGGGGTGGGGTTAGGTTTGGTTAGCCTATAGGATTGGCAGGGGGTGGGTCAGTGCTATTTCAGAGTTGCTGCTTAGCAGCCTTTTCATAGAAATTTCTCTGGTTTCCCGCTCTCCCTCCCTTATTCATGGAGTTCTTTGGTGTCGGCTTTTCTTGTGGCGGGAAAGAACGGTAGCAGTCGCCATCTGACTTTGGAGCTTGAAGTGCTCTCCCTTCCAATACATGGCTTAGGCTGATTCTACCCTACTGGGGTCAGCGGCAACCACCTAACCAGGTGGGCCTCACATCATGTCATTGGGCTGGGAGGTGGATACCTTGGGCGTGGTAATAGTCTGGCTGCTCGCCTCCCATTTAGAAGATGGATGTGAGTATGCAGTTGGTGATCTTGCATTGTGGGGCCGTTCTTTCTGCACCACCATACTTTGTCTTTCTTTATTCTTCTATTAATTAGTTCAGTTATACATTAAATAGTTTAATTAGCTTAAATATAAATAAAGCTGACCTTCCTTTCCCCTTATACAAGTCTCTGTGTCATTATTTCATTATGACTATGGTTGATGGTTTACCCTGCACTGTTAGGAGGGAGCACTCATCAGGCCATGGGGAGATTAATCTCCCTAACAGCAGTGGTATATAAAATTCCCCTTTGGTCCAGACACTCTACTAGAAAAGCATAATGTGGTAGAAGAGATAGCTATAGAAAAAAAGAAATACATTTTTAGATTTTAACGTTAAGGGGTCTATTTACTAAGCCTTGGATGAAGAGAAAGTGAACGGAGATAAGTACCAGCCAACCAGCTCCTAACTGCTATGTAACAGGCTGTGTTTGAAAAATGACAGTTAGGAGCTGGTTGGTTGGTACTTTATCTCTGTCCACTTTATCTTCATACAAAGCTTAGTAAACAGACCCCTGAGTTGCTAATGGTAAAAAAAATGTATGCAGGTAACAGATATGACAAACACCTATTTCTGTCAAAATGTTTGACACTGTCCTTTGTGACAATTATTATTAGTATTATTGCCAGTTATTTATATAGCGCACACATATTCCACAGTGCTTTACACAGAATATCTGGCCATTCACATCTATTCCTGCCCCAGTGGAGCTTACAATCTATATTCCCTACCACATGCTCGCAAACATACACACTATGGTCAATTTTGTGGGGAGCCAATTAACCTACCAGTATATTTTTGGAGTGTGGGAGGAAACCGGAGTACCCGGAGGAAACCCACGCAAGCACAGGGAGAATATACAAACTCCACACAGTTAGGGCCCTAGTGGGTTTCGAACCCATGACCTCAGTGCTGTGAGGCAGTATACCATGTCCTGATTTTATAGAAATGTGTCACAACTCTTAGCATCTTTTTGGTTCTTAAAAGAGCACGTTACCGGCAAGCAGCCATTTTTGCTGATAATCAATCTGCATGAGAATGGCGCCTATCAATTCCCTAGAAACGAATGATATCACTGCGACACGAGGCACTATCATGTCACTGTGTTAAGGAGGCATCACTAGAGAGGATGTGTCCTCATCCATATTGGTTAAACCCACAAAATTTTTGCCTCCCCAGGGTCTCATTTAACAACGGTTATGATGTAAAATCCCCTTTGGTGACACCACGCGTTTCGTTTTGTGCAAGTGTTCCTAAATTCTGTGTCTTATTGAACAGAATGCTGCAGCGTCTGATGGGAGGAGTTGGGTGGGGTGGGGTGAGGGCATTACTTGCACCGGTGTGCCTAGTTTTGCGGAGCCATCAAAGTACTAGATTTCAGTTGGCGGAAGAAGATTATTTAAATGAGATAAAGGGGCGGAATGGGGGGATTTTTACAGGCACTGCTTGCTGAATGGTGCACAGACATTTTCATAACGCAAACATATTACATTATCTACGAGCCCTGAGTTAGCGTAAAGAGGGTCTCATCCTATGCTTTTAATTAAACTTATTTTAATAATCTATGTAACGGGATCATTTTAAGGGGGAGATGTGTCCAGCCTTGGAGAGAGATAAAGTGGAGAAATTGCCTAAAGCAACCAATCAGCTTCTGTCTTTTATGTAGATGTCTAGGAAATGACAATTAGAAGCTGATTGGTCACTTTGGGCAACTTCTCTACGTTATCTCCCTCCAAGGCTTAACACATCTCCCTCCCCCCAATATTCATGTTGTGAAGTCTGCCTTACAGGTTCTTTGTAAAGTCTAGATTCTGCATGAAGCAGTTTCCCCCCATCCCATCCCCACCTTCCATAACCACAAGAGCCCCAGTGATGCCATGTACAGAATCCCGTTGGCTGTAACCTCTGGGGCAGTGTGACGTTGGCTGACTTACCAGGTGCCCGTCTCTTCTCTTCCTCCCAGGCTTCAGCATTTTTGCTATTGGAGTGGCGGACGCTGACTACGCAGAGTTGGTGAACATTGGCAGCAAGCCCGAGAAGCGACACGTCTTCTTTGTCGACGACTTTGATGCTTTCAAGAAAATAGAGGATGAGCTGATCACTTTTGTCTGCGAGACGGCAACAGCAAGTTTGTGCCAATTCCTCTCTCTCGTGTTTTACATTTAGGACAACTGCAAGATATGGAATAGATATGGAACAATATGGCCACCCACGAGATAAGAGTATTAGGGGTCTATTTACTAAGCGACGTTAGGAGACAGAGTGAAAAGTGATAAGGTGCCAGCCAATCAGCTCCCAACTGTCATTTTTCAACTGTCATGTGAGATGACAGTTGGTAGATGATTGGCTGGCACCTTATCACTTTTCACTCTGTCTCCTAACACTGCTTAGTAAATAGACCCCTTACTCTGCCTGCCACGGTGGGGGGGTGGGCTCTATTTTTTAGGTCGCTTCTAATATTCATTATATATAATTTACAGTTGTAATTGTGCTGGATTTGGTATAGTTTGTTGACATTCTTTATGGCAACATGAGTATGTCGACACTGATGAAATGTAGATATGATTAGAAGAATGTCGACAAAACAGTCCCAGTGGTACAGCAATCCCCCTAGTGCAGGAGTGGGCAATAAGCGGCCCTCCAGCTGTTGTTGAACTACAAATCCCAGCATTCCTTGAAACAGTTTTAGCATAGCCAAATAGCAAAACTGTTGCAGGGCATGCTGGGATGTGTAGTTCTGCAACATCTGGGGGGGCCACTTATTGCCCACCCCTACTCTAGTGCCTAACTTTAACCCTCCCATAGCTTAACACTTAAACTCCCCCTAGTGCCTAACCCACTGCTCCTGGAGCCTAATCCCCCCCCTAGTGCCTACCTTTCCCCTCCACTCCTGCAGCCTAACCCTACCCTCCCACAGCTGAACCTTAACCTACCTCTCCTGCAGCCTAACCCTTAACCTTCCCCTAGTGCCTAACCCTCCACTCCCTTATCCTAACCTTCCCCTAGTGCTTAACCCTCCACTCCCTTATCCTAACCTTCCCCTAGTGCCTAACCCTCCACTCCCTTATCCTAACCTTCCCCTAGTGCCTAACCCTCCACTCCCTTATCCTAACCTTCCCCCTCCCACAGCCTGACCCTCCCCCTAGTGCCTAACTCTTCCCTCCCGCAGTCTAACCCTAATGGAGCATACACACGGTCAGATTTGTCAGATGAACGATTGAACGATTAAACAATTTGAACGATTTGAACGATTTTACCAAAGTTTTGAACGATTTGAACGATTGAACGATTGAACGATTTTTGACTGCATTAAAATGAATGGAATCGTCCAAGTCTGACTGCAAACACATCAGATGTCAGAAATCGTTATCTGACCATCGGGAACGCGCATCGTTGATCGTCCATCGTTCAGGCACGTCAGATATGAACGATTTTCCTTCAGATATGAACGACTGAACGATTTTTAAATCGTTATCGTTCATATCTGAAGGAAAAATCTGACCGTGTGTATGCACCATAACCCTCCCCCTAGTGCCTAACCCTCACCTCTCACAGCCTAACCCTAACCCTCCCCTCCTAGTCTTATCTTAACCATCTGCTCCCACAGCCTAACCCTCCCCTCCTAGTCTTATCCTAACCCTCTGCTCCCACCGCATCCCGCTGTGTTATTCTCTATAATGTTTTTCTAATGAACTCTGGATTGATGGCAGTAGAATAAGGTCAAGAAACGCAAAATGTATACAGATATTATTTAAAGAAGTTTATACAGTTATTAGAACCACTTCTGTATTACACACTGTACAAACTGTATATCTAATGTGTGACAGATGCTGCAGGGTAACCTGTTGCCGTAATATCCAT
Organism: Taudactylus pleione; assembly: GCA_031769625.1. Lineage (NCBI taxonomy): Eukaryota > Metazoa > Chordata > Amphibia > Anura > Myobatrachidae > Taudactylus > Taudactylus pleione. The sequence continues at coordinate 4,727,278 of JAUIMM010000509.1, forward strand.
TAGAGTGTCAGGCAGTGTACGCAACTATTGTGATGATTTGATTGAAAACAATATAGGGCCTGATTCAGCAAAGGAACGCACAGGTGAGAACGCACGCACCCGTCCGCTGCAAGAATATGCTAATCAATGTACACGCACGGAGACCGCAGCACAAGATGCAGCCGCCCAGCCCAATATTAAGCCGCCCATCTCCCTTTACTCACAGCCTGAACAGCACACAAGATAGCGTAAACATCGGTAACATCGAGAATCATCGGTGTCATTAGCATATTAGTGGTTGAACTGACCTGCCACAGGATTTTGGCCGCTTCCTGTGTACAGCTTACTACAGTATGACTGCCTTATTTATCCACGCCCCTCTAATGGCGTCCCATTGCACAGGCACGCCTGCGTTCGCCTGACCACACCCCCGTCACCACCCACAAACGGCACTTCCTGTCAATCAATTTCGGAAAGGTCTGTGGGCCTGATTCAGAGCCGCTCGTAAGCGGCCGCTCGTTCGTTCCGAGCGATGTTTGCACAACTGCGCATGCGTACGGATCGTAATACGCATACGCGAACCAGTCAGTGCGGCCGAAAATCGTTTGTTCGCTAAATAGCGAGTGCCTGCTATTTTGAGTGACAGGAGGAGGCGTATGTGGGTGGTAACGGGAAGGTGCTTGAAAACGGGGAGTGGAGATCAGAACGCAGGCGTGCTTAAAGGTCAAGACGGGCGTTTTAAGGGTGTGCATAATTAATACAGCAGCGTCATTGACCACATCACTGGGTTATTTTATAGCCAGAACTGCTCGCAAGATTGCGGTAGGAAAAACCAACCACAAGAATAGCGAGCAGTTCATACGCTGGTCGATGTACTCGATTAATCTAATAAAAAGCGGACATGACGTAGGATGCGAGCGGCCAGGGGGCGTAGTTTTCCAAAAAATGACCGCATGTTTTGTATGCTCGTTCAGACCTAGAGGCGTGAACAGACCGCAAAGAGCGAACGGTTCATTTGAATAGCCACCCCTTTTTTCTGAACGAGCGAGCGCAAATAGCGTCCGGCTCTGAATCAGGCCCTGTGTACACACTGCATGTAGTCTGCATACCCTAACCCTATCGCACTGGCCAGTTCGCGCAACGTGCATTGCGGATGCATGCGCAGTGCGAAAACATCGGCCAAGTGCGTGCATTCTCTCCTGTGCGTTCCTTGCCCATAGTCACTGGAGATATATATATATATATATATATATATATATATATAAACAAAAATGATGGACGGAACTCCGGGGCTAGTAATGCAAAAAATCACAGCAAGCTGTACAGGTAGATGGTTGTTCTATATATATATATATCACAATGTTAGCAAGGTTGCGCTTTATAGATCATGTACATCCTGAGCAGTATGGCGAATGTAGGATATGAAAGGTGCCGGGACAATTAGGTCGCTGCTCACTCACAGCATTTACAAAAAGGGTGCGGTGGGTGTGTAGTCAGTATAGCAGGCTTTTCATAAGTGAGCGTATGCAGACAATCCAATTTCAGTCGGAATCTCCTGCACCAAGGCCAGGGCTGGAGTAAGCGCTAATAACGGTGATGGCGCCCGCTTTCGCAAACAGAGCGCTGGGGGCGATGCGCTGGATGTGGCCAACTCAGAATACCGTCAGACGTTCACATTAGATTTCCGATCATCGGAATTGTGACCGCTCTACGTGCGTCTCAGGAACGGGCCCTTAGTGCAGATGCATTGTGTATAATAAAATGAACACACCACTTGACAGAACATACGCTGGGTTGCGGTGCAGTGATGTTGTGTATAAGGGTGAATATGAGAGTGTAGAGGGCGTGAGGGGATCCTGCGCACCATAGACTCTTTTATAACCGTACAATGAGCAGCGATGTGCTGTTCCCCACAGCAGCCAATCAGATATCAGCTTTTACCAATGTAGTGTAGTCAGACTAATGCAAGGTGATATCCGATTGGTTGCAGTAGGATCATTGCTATTTGCACCACTTTATGAAACAAGTCAGTTGTTTTGTTCAGCCTACAGACGGTCTCTGCCTGTCAATCACTTTGTGAATAAATGCTCACTGCAAGCAACAGCGGTAAAGAAACTTGACGCATGCGTAGAGCGACGCAGACGCAAGCTCAGGACACCGATAGTCGCTCATCTGCGTAATCATCAGCACAGCGTCCATCTTTGTATCAGGCCCATAATGTATTTGTGTCTGGTTGATTTGATGCTTATATACTTCTGCTTTTTCCAGCTTGTCCATGGGCGTACATTCAAGGCAACAGTGTATCAGGTAACATGTTCTATGTGTGGTCGATGCCTGATACTATTACTGCCAATTACAATAATTGTCTCCGCCCCTTTCTTTGTTACAGCACAGATGACTTTCTGCTCACTCTAAGGGGAAACGTATCAGACCTTCCAAAGAGTGAACATGTTGACAAAGTTGTTTATAGCAACCACCAATCAGCTTCTAGCTAGCATTTAATGATAGGTAGAAGCTGATTGGTTGCTACTGACAACGTCTATACTTGTCCTCTTCTTTACTATTTAGATGGTTTGATACATTTCCCCTTAAATAACCAAGATGTCTGTTCACCTTGAGAGAGAAAACAGCGTTGTCAAGTCAGAGGTTCCCAAACACGGTCCTCCAGGCTCCCCAACAGTTCAGGTTTTAGAGATATCAATGGTTGAACACAGGTGGTTAAATCAAATTGACGAGAGGTACTAATTAAGTCAGCTGTGTTCAACCATGGATATCTCTAAACCTGAACTGTTGGGGAGCCTTGAGGACCAGGTTTGGGAACCTCTGATACAGTGTATATATATTTAAAGTGACTCTTTGTAATGTTCTTCCCAGACAGATAGCATAAAATGCCGGCAGTGGGAGCAATCTCTCTGGCCAGAGGCACCTTTTTTATTCTGCGAGTTTCCCTGGCACGTTTACAAGTCACAGTTAGATCTGACATGTTATATGTTTGACATGATACAAATCAGGATTATGCGTGGGTTAATAATATCACTTTCAATGCACATTTCCAGGGTTTAAGATGATGGAAATGTTCGGCTTGGTGGATAAGGAATATGCAGCCACGGATGGGGTCTCCATGGAACCTGGAACCTTCAATAACTTCCCGTGTTATAGGATACACAAAGATGCATTGGTGTCGCAGCCTACCAAGTGAGTGCAACTCTAATGCCCAATTCTAGGAAAGGGGACATTGGGGGTATATTGAGTTGCAATAGAAATGAGTTACAATGTGTTACGCTGTTCCAGCCAATGCAATAACGAATACAGCTCCATAACCTGGTAAAGCCATGCAGAGTGTTAAAAATTTTTAGGTAGCAGAATAAATAGCAACACAAGCAAGACAGATATTAGTAATAACAACAGTATAAAGTTATATCAGTAAAGACAAGTAATGGACAACCCAGGGCCGAAACTAGGATTTTTGACACCCGGGTCAAGGCCATAATTTGGCGCCACCCAAAAAAATACAACATAGAGGACGAAAAGGGTGCATGGTTTTGTGACACAGTAATGCCCCTTATAACACTTTATACCACACATTATTGATCCTTATAACACATTATGCCACAGTAATGCCCCTCACAACACATTATGCCACAGTAATGCCCCTTATACATTAAGCCACAGTAATACCTCTTATACATTAAGCCACAATGCCCCTTATTCATTAAGCCACAGTAAAGCCCGTTATACATTAAGCCACAATGCCTCTTATTCATTATGCCACAGTAATGTCCCTTATACATTTATGCTACAGTAATGCCCTCTTTACATTATGCCACAGTAATGCCCCTCACAACACATTATGCCACAGTAATGCCCCTTATACATTAAGCCACAATGCCCCTTATTCATTAAGCCACAGTAATACCCCTTATACATTAAGCCACAATGCCTCTTATTCATTATACCACAGTAATGTCCCTTATACATTTATGCTACAGTAATGCCCTCTTTACATTATGCCACACTAAGGCCCTTTACACATTATGCCACAGTAAGGCTCCTTACACATTATGCCACAGTAATGCCCCTTACACATTATGCCACACTAAGGCCCCTTACACATTATGCCACAGTAAGGCCCCTTACACATTATGCCACAGTAATGTCCCTTACACATTATGTCACAGTAATGCCCCTTACACATTATGCCACAGTAAGGCCCCTTACACATTATGCCACAGTATGCCCCTTACACATTATGCCACAGTAAGGCCCCTTACACATTATGCCACAGTAAGGCCCCTTACACATTATGCCACAGTAATGCCCTTTACAAATTATGCCACACTAAGGCCCCTTACACATTATGTCACAGTAATGCCCCTTACACATTATGTCACAGTAATGCCCCTTACACATTATGCCACAGTAAGGCATCTTTTACATTAAGGCACAGTAAGGCCCCTTACACATTATGCCACAGTAATGCCCCTTACACATTATGCCACACTAAGGCCCCTTACACATTATGTCACAGTAATGCCCCTTACACATTATGCCACAGTAAGGCATCTTTTACATTAAGCCACAGTAAGGCCCCTTACACATTATGCCACAGTAATGCCCTTACACATTATGCCACAGTAAGGCCTCTTTTACATTAAGCCACAGTAAGGCCCCATCTCCCTTCTCTTACCTGCCAGTGCCGTGCGGTGGGTGAGCTCAGGGTGGTGCGGGACGTGGCTGCCACACACTGGGTAACGGTCAGTACTGCTGTCATTGTAAAGTGGCGCCTCTCCCGAACCAATTGGAGCTCATGGACTGGCAGCCTTTGCTGATTGGCTTGCGACCGGCACCACATTAGACTGATGGTGTCTCTGTGCTTATTAAGGCTGGGATGCGGCTCCAAACCCACAAGAGCAGCAACCTAGCCTCCCGGCAGCCTCTCCCGGCACCCCCTCAAGTCCGGCACCCAGGTCACGTGCCCCCTTAGCCCCCCCTCTAGTTGCGGCCCTGGAGAACCGACGGCCCTAACAGCCGTATGCGGCCATTGAAGCTTTCATTTGCAGTGGTGTTATCTGCTTTATGCCTTCTCAGTCCTATATTTTATTTCTGTTTAATGCCCCACCAAGCTTAACTCGTGCTCCTGCATTTATGTAATACGTGAGTGGGCAGGCTGAGGAATGTTGTAAGGCATGTTGGAGGGTAAAAGGTGTTTCAGGGTATATAGGTGTTTGAATAGCATTTGGGAGTCTTTTAGGTCACTGGTACAGAGCATGGGTATGGACCCATCACAATTTGTCAGGAAGTAATACAGGGAACATTCATAGTACACAGACAAATTTGTTGCTATGGGTTACTGCAGTTAGATTTTGGATTCTGTCACTGCCTTCTGCAGTTTATCAATGACATGTCTGTTTGGTTACTATGGGTTGCACCAGGGTCATTTGTCACCGTGTCACAGGTTGCACCATCCTATGGGTGGCAGAGATCAGGTCATTACCGCACTTCCAGGGCTCCAAGGTGCCTTTTGTCACCTCCCCAGTTGCTCCAGTCACCGGCTACTCACTACAGGAGCGAATATGAGAATGGCGGCATACAGAGGAGTGGGGACGGGACCTTACCTGGAGGCATCCTTCCTACCCTGCCCCTTCACCTCTCACAATTGGGGAAATGTATCAAGCCATGGAGAAGTTGCCTAATGCAACCAATCAGCTTCTGTCATTTATCTAGCACAGTCTTTGAAATGACAGACGCTAATTGGTTGGTACTTTATCTCTCTCCAAGGCTTGATACATCTCCTCCCATGTGAGTTACCACACTCACTCCTGCAGTGAGCAGCTGGTGACTGCAATGGGTGGAATACCCCTGATGACAGCACCGTTTGTACGTATGTATCATTTTTCATCCATGTCCTCCCCGTGGCCCAGTATTAAGTTCTCTATACAAGGCTCCAACACTAATGATGTTCTTCTCATTGTCAGACACATTCACCCGGAGGGTCTCCCTTCAGATTACACTGTGTCATTCCTCTTCCGAATCCTTCCCGACACTCCCAAGGAACCATTTGCACTCTGGGAAATCCTAAATAAAGAATATGAACCATTGGTCGGCGTAATACTGGACAGTATGTTGTTACCATTTTTACCTTTACATTTGTTAGTGTGGATCATTAGGTCATGTGTTACATTTCTATAAGCCATCAAAAATTAAAGCAAATTAATTAAAGGTGAAACAATGTAAAGACTTAAAGGGGGAGATGTTTCAAACCTCCTGGAGAGCAACCAGATAAGGTTCTAGCTATCATTTACTATAATGCACTAGATCAGTGGTTCTCAAACTCTGTCCTCGGGATCCCACACAGTTCACTTTTTCCAGGTCACCCAGCAGGTGCACAGGTGTATTCATTATTTGCTGACACATTTTAAAAGATCCACAGGGGGAGCTAATTGTTTGCACGTGTTAGGAGACCTGGAAAACATGCACTGTTTGGGGTCCTGAGTACCGAGTTTGAGAACCTGTGCACTAGTATAAATGATAGCCAGAAGTTGATTGATTGCTTTAGTCAAATTCTCCTCTTGTCATCTCTAGAAGGTCTGAGACATCTCCATAATAGGTGTATTTATCAATCTTTTTCTTTTACTAAAATAATGTGAAAACAGGTTTTATCACACCCTTTTCAGATTATTTTAGTATCACTGAAATGTATGAAAGGGTAGTTGGAGTAGAATTCTCAAAATCCTCCTCCAAGCCCTTAAAATAGCATTATTTTAGTAAGTAGATTGAATTTTCCATGCTTGTAATGTGAAATGTGATCCTCTCAAACTTACTAAATTAAAATTGTAAAAAAATACCAGGGGGGGGGGGAAGCGTTCTGCAGAATTCCCTCAATTTTCTCTAGTACTGCTCAACCTTCCCTGCCTGCTGACAGGGAGAGCAGAGCTCAGACTAGGTTTCTGTGATCAGCCATGTGTGTCTGATAGACCACTGGCTGATCACAGTAAAAAAAAAAATAGTTAAAAAAAGAAAGAAAGAAAAAAGACGTACCTCCATGGTACAGTGGCCCTGATTCAGAGCCGGACGCTCTGACAGAGCGCTCGCTCTGAATCAGGGCTGTCCCTCTTTTTTTTAGAGCGGCCTCCTGGCCGCTCGCATAGCTGTGGGTTACTACCCACAGCTATAGCGAGTGGCCAAAAAGATGGTCGCGATGGTCAAGACCATCGCGACCATCGTGCTTGCGATGAAATCCTTGTGGTAGGGTCTTGTTGCCGAAAGCCGTGGAGTGCTTTTGGCTCTGACAGTGGGGCCGGCCCCAGATGGTAGGCGTTCCCATGGGAAAGCCTCCATCTGGGCAGCCATGCCCCCGGCATGCCCACCAAAGGGGGCGTGCTGTCAATCACCATCGACAGCACGCCCCCTTTGTAGTGAGACCCGGAGCGACGGCTTGCCGTCGCTATCCGGGTCTCGCGCATGCGCACGACGGAGCCGCATGCGCACTTGGCCAACATCAACCCGCTTGCGAGCGCTCAGCACTCGCGAACGGGTCTGAATTAGGTCCAGTGATCGGTTATCCGGTGAGGTGCTCCGGTCATCTCATTGCTGTGCTGTGCCCCAGTCACCTGATCTGCTGTGAGGTCCCGGCCGGCATCTCACTTTACAGTACAGATCAGATGACAGAGCACATGGGAGGAGCAGAGCCAACGATAAATGACGCATCACCGAGGAACTCACCGGATGAAGGTAAGCGCGAATAGGGGGGGGTTAGCTGGCGGTGCATGCGCAGTCACATTCTCAGGTTGTTTTTTTGTGAAAAATTCCTTCAGAAGTGCGGAGGGGATTCGCAGGGACAGAGCTCTCTCGAAAGTTCTGTCCCTGCATGCAATATTTGTTTCATCCTTGCGATGAATTCAAATATCGCAATGTGAATTTGGCCAATTTTAAGGATAATGCATTTTAATTACATTGTTTTGGAATTAAGGGCCTGATTCAGACCCGCTCGCAAGTGGCCCAGTGCGCACGCGCGGTGTGTGCAATGTGCGTGTGCGAGCCCCATAGCGAGTGAGACCTTCACTCGCTCCGGAGCTCATAGCAAAACGGGGCGGCTGTCAATGTTGATCAACAGCTCGCCTCATTTTGTAGGCGGGTAGGGGGGGTGGCTGAACAAACGGAGGCGTTCCCGAAGGAACGCCTGCCGATTGTGGGCGTCCCTACTGACATCACTCGTTATGTCAGTAGTGGACTTCCGGCTCTATTAGAGCTGGAAGTCCACTTGGCATTGCGAGTGCTGAGACCCTCCCTTAGGGTCTCCTCGCAATGCTGATGGTCGTGATAATCGCAACCATCTCCTGCCCACTCGCACAAGCTGTTGTTGGGCACCCACAGCTTAGCGAGCGGACAGGAAAACAATTAAAATAAATACTCCCCGCCCTGATTCAGAGCGTGCGCTCGCAAATAGCGAGCGGCTCTCAATCAGGCCCTAATTTTGTGAGTGCTAAAACAAATCCGTTTTGTTGCCAATATTGCGCTCAATGTTCCTCTGTTGTTGTTCTTTTGTAATTGTTACAGTATATATATGTAAAATACATATTGTCAGCTATCTCTCTGTCTATACAGGTGTGTGTACATCTGTTTCTACACTACTTTATTTCCTGCTCATATATTAATATTAAACTGTTTTCTGCGCAGATAATGGGAAAACGTTAACGTATTTCAATTACGACTATAAGGGACAGTTTCAAACAATCACATTTGAAGGGCCTGACGTTAAGAAGATCTATCACGGCAGTTTTCACAAGGTTAGTTACTAATCTATTGTACAATTTCAACATTATTAAAGCACAACAGCAACAAGAACTGTATGGCCTAATTGAAAAAGCTACAGCGAAACGCGCTTTGGCGTTAGCTGTGACTGTTTAAGAAAGTGCCCTGATCATCATTAACATATGCTGTAATAGAGATACATGGGTCTATTCAGCAAGAGTGACAATGTTGCCTAGAATATTATCGGCAACATCGTCACGATTTTTTATCAATTATGATAATTTATTGCGGTAACACGCTGTCCCTGCGATATACCAGAAGGCATTGTTATCGGGATTCCCGAAAACAATACCTTCTGTTTGTACTTCTGCACATGCTCAGTCGTGCGCTTCGGAATAGTCTCCGTCTCTGCTTGTGGTGACCGCCGACGGGGTAAGTACAGCTCCAGCCTGTCCAAAGTGATTGACATGTGTATACAGGCTTTATACTAGCCTGTATACATGTATATTTATGTGCTTTTATTTTTAACATTTATATATAAATGTTAAATATAATCACACATAAAGACACTATTAGGGGTATTCAATATGGGTGCGATGACATCGATTTTTGCGTTAATATCGCACTTTTTAACGTTTTTGCGTTAATATCATTTGTTTTACTTTTACACCCTATTCAATTTCAAAGACTTATCGCAGTTTTGAAAAGTCTTTGATAAAAAACGGGGATAACTTTTCACCATTGAATAGGTGTCGAAAAAAAGTGCAGAATTGGGGTTTAGGGGTGCAGGCTTAAAAAAAATAGTCTGCACCCCTGAGATTGACATTTAAAACAGAACTGTGTCAAAAAAAGTTTTTTAAAAAATAGGGACACCCCAAAAAATTTATGTAAAAATTGGGGTGCAAAAAAAAAAAATGGGAAAAAATTGTTAAACAATAGGGAAATAGGTTCAGGGCTATTCTGCAAGTATTTGCTAGAATAGATTATTAGCGGCAGATGTTTTCTAGAATAGAATTATAGCGGCAGGTGCACAAATGCAGAATTTTCAAAAACTTACTTTAGGGACATCAAAATATGTTAGTACCCATTTTCATGTACCCCAAATTTGATGGGACCACTTAAAAAAACGAAAAAAATAACCTAAGTGCTCTTCTGCATTACTTCTTCAATGTCGGGAAAAAAACACCTGCTGCGGCTATTTAAAGCCCCGACTTTCAATTAAAGGCTAAAACGGGGGTACCCATAGTGTTCCCCCATGTTTTTACTACTTTAGGGGGGTCTTACAATTATTTTAAGGAAAAATTTGTAACTTTACGCAAATCCAACTTCGCAGTTTCCCGTTTTCGTTAATTTGATATTGAATACGGGGATAAACGGGAGCGCGCACCATACCTTTACGCAGAATAAAAAACTCTGATATGAAACGTTAACTTCGCCAGGGAAGTTAACCTTTCATATTGAATACCCCTCTATGAATAAATTAAACACATGCAATGTATGCTGATTCTTATTTAAGATACATTTGTTTCAGAATCTTCCTGTAGAACTGAATATGAGATATTTTGTATCAACTGGACTGCTGCTCGAATACACATTATCTGTGGAGATAATTATAACATGCCTATATTGCCTTTAAAAACTGTTACCCTCAGATAACTGTCATATATGAACAGAAGTAACAAACTGAGGACCTGATTCAGAGCCGGACGCTATTTGCGCTAGCTCGTTCAGAAAAAGGGGCCGGCTATTTAAATTGAGCGCTTGCTCTTTGCGGTCTGTTGACGCCTCTATGTCTGAGCGAGCGAACGAAACATGCCCTCGCTATTTTGTAAAGACGCCCCCTGGCCATTCGCATCCTACGTCATCTCCGCTATTTATTAGATTAATCAAGTACATCGAAAGGCGTCTGAACTGCTCGCAGTGCTTGTGGTTGGATTTTCCTTCCGCAATCATTTGAACAGTTCTGGCTAAGAGACAAACAAGTGACGCGGCCGATGACGCTGCTTTGTTAATTATGCACACCCTTAAAATGCCCGTTTTGACCGTTTGGCACGCCTGCGTTCGGATCTCCACTCCCCGTTTTCAAGCACCTTCCCCTGTTACCACCCACATACGCCTCATTCTGCCACTCAAATTAGCAGCCCCTCGCTATTTTGCGAACACACGATTTCTGACCGCACTGACTGGTTGGCGCATGCGCATTACGACCCATACGCATGCGCAGATGTGCGAACATCGCTCGGAGCGAACGAGCGGCCGCTTACGAGCGGCTCTGAATCAGGCCCTGAGTGCAGCAGAAGAATAATACAGTGGGACACAGAGACTAGTCACAGCCTTTATTTTATACTTTCCCCACTGATCTAGAATTTTATTTAGCTGATTTTAATATAATTGTTTTTTAACGAATACCAAATAAAGGTTACGTTTTATAATAATGTTGTGCCTATGCGAAATCAGGACCTGATTCAGACCCGCTCGCTCTGAGCGATTTTCCCCCATCTGCGCATGCATATAATTCGCAGTGCATGTGCGCAAGCCATTCGTTGCGATCTGATTTTGGTTGCTCGTAAGCCACTATCAGGTCGCTGCTTTGAGTGACAGATAGCGCCGTTTGTGGGTGGTAACAGGGGAAGGGGGAGTGGATGTGCGAACGCAGGCGTGTCAGGCCGCCAAAATGCCGTTTAAAGGGCATGCATAATTAGCAAAGTAGCGTCATGGTACACGTCACCTGCATGTATTTCACCCAGCGCTGATCGCTGTGCTTGCGGCATGCTAAGGCAGCCCCAAGCTCCGATGGCTCACGATGGTCCCGTTTAATCCTTCATTTCCCGGAGATGACGTGTGTTGCCAGTGGCAAGGGGGCGTCTTCATACACTTGCGAGCACACTTTGCCGTAGCTTGCTAAAACATATAGTGGGCGCCCTTACGCGACACAGTGGGAGCACTTCATTTAAATAACCGGTCCCTTTTTGCCAGCGAGCGACCGCAACTTGCGAGTGGGTCTGAATGAGCTCCTCAGTGCACTCCATTATAAGGACTACTGTTTCAATGTTTGTAATAATTATTGCTATAATTCCTGGAGTAGCACCCCCAAATCAATACCTATATATGGCATTTTAAATGCATTAATATGGGGTATATTGCATAGGATTTTGCTAATGTTTCCATTTTGGTGCGACCTTCCATTTGTGTCGATATATAAACATTGTAATTGTATACCGCCACCGCTGCTAAAACTGTGTGGCCGCTGAGAAAGTGTTAGATCAGCGCAATAATTATTTTGAGGTCGGTTTTGTCCACAAACTCCTACCACACTTTATATGACTGTTCTGTCTGCCTGTATGTACTATGACATATGTAGCAGAAATAACCAAAGCAAAACATAAACTATCAATAGGAAGCATCCAAATAGTTAGTAATTGTCGTAATTGAACTTTGTTTTCTTTTGCAGATACACATAGTAATTACCAAGACGACTTCTAAACTAATCATCGATTGCAAACTAGTAGCGGAAAAGCCAATAAATGCAGCCGGGAATATCACAGTCGATGGTTTGGAAGTGCTGGGAAGGATGGTCCGTTCCCGGGGACCAAAAGACAACTCTGCTCCCGTAAGTGGAAACAGTAAGACAATCAGCTATCGTAAAGTCCCAGGAAGCACAATGTGCCATTCATAGGCCAACCCACTCAATGCATTCCTGCGGTGTGTGTTATCCTGTTAGGCAATACATTTACATTTATTAGATTATTCTATTGTCTGGCCGCAGAATGGAGATAATGTGCTAACGCAACCACAGCTTACACACAAGACATAAATATGATATAATAGGTTATTGGAGATAGGCTTACAACAGACGAGAGCCTTGTACGTCATGGTCTGTATGTTAATATATCTACCCCACTCACAATGGAGGGGGATGTGGGAGAACTGGCCAGGTGGCTCTATTCCAACCAGAACTGGCAGCGTGGCCCTGGAGTTAAAGGACGCCATTGTTTATTAGACGGACAGGAAGTCTTGTGTTTTTGTGAACGTGTTGATGTTTTATTAGTTTACTAAGCTGCCCACTTAGTGAAAAATGTCCATCTAGTCAGAATAGATGTTATTGAAAGATTAAGATAGAACTATACATGTTTATTAGTTATATTAGGTATGCAGTCATGTCGACATGGTCAAAAATGTAGACCGTGAAAATGTCGACATTGCCATAATGTCGACTTCGTGAATGTTGACAGGCACAATGTCGACTGCCCATGTTAATGTTAGGTCTAGAGGTAGGATTAGAGTTAGACTGCAGTTAGGGTTGGGTTTAGTTTTAGGGCTAGGCTGCGGTTAGGGTTTGGCCGCGGTTAGGGTTAGGCTGTGGCTCAGGTCAGAGCTAGGCTGCAGTTAAGGTTAGGTTTAGGGTCAGAGTTAGGCTGCGGTTAGTGTTAGGCTGCAGTTAGTTTAGGTTTAGGGTCACGACTAGGCTGCGGTTAGGGTTCAGCTGCGGTAAAGGTTAGGGTTAGGCTGCGATTAGGGTTAGGCTGCAGTTAAGGTTAGGTTTAGGGTTAGGCTGCGGTTACGGTTAGGCTGCATTTAGGGTTAGTTAAGGTTGCAGTTAAGGGTGCAGTTAAGGTTTAGGGTTAGGGTTATGCAGTTATGGTTAGGTTTAGAGTCAGGGCTAGGCTGCGATTAGGGTTAAGCTCTGGTAAAGGTTAGGTTAGGCTGCGATTAGGGTTAGGCTGCAGTTAATGTTAGTTTTAGGATTAAGCTGCGGTAAAGGTTAGGCTTAGGCTGCGCTTAGGGTTAGGCTGCAGTTAAGGTTAAGTTTAGGGTTAGGCTGCGGTTAAGGTTAGGGTGCAGTTAGGTTATGCTGCAATTAGGGTTAGTCTGCAGTTATGGTTAGGGTTAGGCTGCGGTTAGGGTTAGTCTGCAGTTATGGTTAGGTTTAGGGTTATGCTTCAGTTAGGGTTAGTATGCAGTTATGGTTAGGTTTAGGGCTAGGGTTAGGCTGCAGTTAGGTTATGCGGCAGTTAGAGTTAGTCTGCAGTTATGGTTAGGGTCAGGGCTTGGCTGCGGTTAAGGTTTGGTTTAGGGTTAGGCTGTGGTTACAGTTAGGCTGCGGTTAGGTTATGCTGCAGTTAGGGTTAGTCTGCAGTTATGGTTACGTTTAGGGTTAGTCTGCGGTTAGGGTTAGTCTGCAGTTATGGTTAGGTTTAGGGTTAGTGTTAGGCTGCAGTTAGGGTTAGTCTGCAGTTATGGTTAGGTTTAGGGTTAGGGTTATGCTGCGGTTAGGGTTAGTCTGCAGTTATGGTTAGGTTTCGGGTTAGGGTTAGGCTGCGGTTAGGTTATGCTGCAGTTAGGGTTAGTCTGCAGTTATGGTTAAGGTTAGGGTTAGGCTGCGGTTAGGTTATTCTGCAGTTAGGGTTAGTCTGCAGTTATGGGTAGGTTTAGGGTTAGGGTTAGGCTGCAGTTAGGGTTAGTCTGCAGTTATGGTTAGGGTTAGGCTGCGGTTAGGTTATGCTGCAGTTAGGGTTAGTCTGCAGTTATGGTTAGGTTTAGGGTTAGGGCTAGGCTTCGGCTAAGGTTAGGTTTAGGGTTAGGCTGCGGTTATGGTTAGGCTGCGGTTAGGTTATGCTGCAGTTAGGGTTAGTCTGCAGTTATGGTTAGGTTTAGCGTTAGGGTTAGGCTGCGATTAGGGTTAGGCTGCGGTTAAGGTTAGGTTTAATGTTAGGCTGCGGTTAGGGTTAGTCTGCAGTTATGGTTAGGTTTAGGGTTAGGGTTAGGCTGCGGTTAGGTTAGTCTGCAGTTATGGTTAGGGTTAGGGTTAGGCTGCAGTTAGGGTTAATCTGCAGTTATGGTTAGGTTTAGGGTTAGGGCTAGGCTGCGGTTAAGGTTAGCCTGCAGTTATGGTTAGGTTTAGGGTTAGGCTGCGGTTAGGTTATGCTGCAGTTATGGTTAGGTTTAGGGTTAGGGCCAGGCTGCAGTTAAGGTTAGGTTTAGGGTTAGGCTGCAGTTAGGGTTAGGGTTAGGCTGCAGTTAGGGTTAGTCTGCAGTTTTGGTTAGGTTTAGGGTTAGGGCTAGGCTGCAGTTATGGTTAGGTTTTATTGTTAGGGCTAGGCTGCGGTTATGGTTAGGCTGCGACTAGGGTCAGGGTAAGGATAGGGTTATGCCTTCTGTCATCATGCACAATGTCATTATGTCACAGATCGACAAAATGTCCTTGTGGACATTCTGAGTGTCGACATTTTGTACCTCACCCATATAGTATTAATATTCTACATTCAGATAGAAGACATTTTGCTTCACCCGTGGTTTACGCTAACATTATCAGACTATTTTAAACACTTATTATTAGACTATTTAAAAAACACAATAAAGCGTCACCAGAAGCGCACCCTGCAAATAGGTGTGGCTTCATTTGTCCAGATTGTTACAGGTAAGTTGGGAGGCAGGGTAGAATAAGTGTTATAGTCCATCA
Organism: Taudactylus pleione; assembly: GCA_031769625.1. Lineage (NCBI taxonomy): Eukaryota > Metazoa > Chordata > Amphibia > Anura > Myobatrachidae > Taudactylus > Taudactylus pleione. Next base: position 4,742,468 of record JAUIMM010000509.1, read on the forward strand.
ACCAACCAGACTCTAGCCTTCATATATCTGACTATACTGGACTGATAACATCTGATCACTGATTGGCTGCTACGAGATATAGCACAGCATCATATTACTATATATATGCCATTGAGTAATTTATGATTAAATTAGATGTGTAGGTGCTAAGGGTGCCGGGTAAGGGGGAAAGAGAACCAGAATTATATCCCACTCACCTTGTGCTTTGTCCTGAATATATATCTTATCAGGACTGATGGAGTATAATCAGTCAGGTGTGAGCTAAAAGGTGCAATAATTAATGTATTGTGATTACTTTCCTCTGGAAAAAACAATTAATTGAAAAAGGTTCACAAACATAATAAAAGCAATTCCAGGGATCCCTGAGAATATGTCGGCAGTGTCGGACGGGTTATGGCTCTGTCTGTGTCAAATGTCTCTTAAATAATTAAAAATAATTTGGGGTAGATGTATGAAGCAATGAAGAGAGTGGAGAAGTGTGACAGTGGAGACGTTGCCCATGGCAACCAGCTCCTACCTATCATTTTATAGCATTTTCTTGATAAATGCATCCTTGAAGCTGATTTGTTGCCATGGGCAACTTCTCCACTATATTCACTGCTTCATACATTTACCCGTAACAACGATTTGCATCAACAGCTTTATTCAGTTAATCAAAATAAACAACACAGACAATTAAACATAACTACCGTAACTAGGAATCAGACTGGTAATGACCGATGTCACCTTACTGCAGTGACCGGTTCACTTGTAACTGATACCTTGGGGCTCAGCCCCTGCTCTGCTCTACATCAACAAACAATTCATGAGATTCTATGGGGGAAAACATTCGGAGGACTTGACCTGGCCCGAGGGCCTCCAGCTGCGGTCGCCATCACTACTCTCATTGCAATTCATTCATACATTAATAGTATTATTATTATAATATCACATTTTACTTTTGGGGATCAGTACAGTAACTAAACGAGGCTTGATGTATAATTGACATATATATGTTTATTTTTCAGTTCCAGCTCCAGATGTTTGACATCGTCTGTGCGTCTTCTTGGGCCAGTAAAGATAAGTGCTGCGAACTCCCAGCTTTGGTGAGAACCGGAAAGCGCTTACTTGTAATGTAACACTGTGATATGAAGGGGCCACTGGGAATAGCAGTGCGCAGCTAGGGGTGATCAGTCTGCCTTCCCACCACCTCACTCCCCCCACTGATATATGGACCTCATTCAGAGCCGGACGCTATTTGCGCTCGTTCGTTCAGAAAAAAGGGGTGGCTATTCAAATGAACCGTTCGCTCTTTGCGGTCTGTTCACGCCTCTAGGTCTGAACGAGCGAACAAAACTTGCGGTCGTTTTTTGGAAAACTACGCCCCCTGGCCGCTCGCATCCTACGTCATGTCCGCTATTTATTAGATTAATCGAGTACATCGACCAGCGTATGAACTGCTCGTTATTCTTGTGGTTGGTTTTTCCTACCGCAATCTTGCGAGCAGTTCTGACTATAAAATAACCCAGTGACATGGTCAATGACGCTGCTGTATTAATTATGCACACCCATAAAACGCCCGTTTTGACCTTTAAGCACGCCTGCGTTCGGATCTCCACTCCCCGTTTTCAAGCACCTTCCCCTGTTACCACCCACATACGCCTCCTCCTGTCACTCAAAATAGCAGGCATTCGCTATTTAGCGAACAAACGATTTTCGGCCGCACTGACTGGTTCGCGCATGCGTATTACGATCCGTACGCATGCGTAGTTGGGCAAACATCACTCGGAACGAACGAGCGGCTGCTTACGAGCGGCTCTGAATCAGGCCCTATATCCGTTTATTAATAGGGTATGAGGGAAGCTCTCAAGGGGCCAAATGTAATAGGGCGAGAGATTAGAGAATGTGAGTTTAGCAGTAATCTCTCACACTTTTTAAACTCGCCCAATGTAATAGAGTCCGAGAACATGCAAACTAGACTTAAAAAACTCTCACGATTTAAACTCTCATCCAGATGTTTTTTCCCAAGGGCGGTATTCAATTAGTTTCGCACCCTCGATAAAGATTTGCATGCCGGACTTTTCGCCTACATCGCGTATGTTAGCAGCGGAAACTTATCGTGTGCGTATCCGCTATTCGCCCTATTCAATTAAAAAAAATGCAGAAACAGCGACATGCGAAGTCAGAACAGGTGGAAAGTGGTGTCAGAATCGGGGAAATCAGCCTGTACCCCCCAATGTAGTAGTGCCCGATTAGCCCTAATAAAACTGTTTGGGGTACTTAAGGGTGGTACAATTGCCTCTAATTAGCGTATTTGCACAAGTGGTGAAGAATGGCATAAAGCAGTATTTTTTGGAGAAAATAAGTAATCCTGGCAAATTTGGGGTACCTGAAAATGGGTGCAAGCGTCTTTTAATGTCTCTAGAGTGAAGTATTAATAAAAGTTAAATTCCTCCCTCATAAAAGCACCTGCAATCCCAAAAACACTTAGCCCCTTCTTAGAGCACCCGCAGAACCTTATTTCACTAGTTTGCTAATTTGTCCCCCCACTTTGTGCTTTTTTGCCCCCAAATTCAAAGTGCTTTTTTGGGGTGTTCTTTGCTTTTTTCTTGTAATTTTTTGATGCAGGTATATCTTTTGGGGGGCTGTCCCAAGGGTTCTGATTGGTTTCCCCACCTTTGCAGCCCCAAAATTAAAATTTTGCACTTCACTTCTGCTATTCAGAGGTGAATCTTTTTTGCCTGTTACATTGCATTGACTTTCCGCATACGCGAAGAGCGGATGGGATTGAATACGGAAATAAGTTTCCGACAAGTGAAAAGATGCAATCGGCGATACGTTTTCGTGGACCTCGGCTTTTCGCTTCTAATTGAATATGGCAATTTGAAGATAAAACGCGACCAATGTGAGAGGTTACTGCTAAACTGTCACATTTTTGAAACCCTCACCCTATTACATTTGGCCCTTGGAGAGAGATAAAGTGAAGTTTCCCCAAGCAACCAATCAGCTTCTGTCATTTATATAGCACAGTCTATAGAATGGCAGTTAGAAGCTGATTGGTTGATTTGGGCCACTTCTCCACTTTATCCCTCTCCAAGGCTTGATACATCTCCCCTATTAAGAGGTGAATGAGGAACAGTTACCATACCGGTATAAGTAAGTGTGTCTTCGGGCACAGCTATGTATGTGTGTGCCAGTCCGTACATTACATTAATGTATGTGAGGGGCCGATGTTATTCGATGTTCCTGATGTGTACGCCATACTGCAAAGTATTACGTATGTGATATTGCCGGCAGTGGGCGTCTGTCTATGCCAGCTGCGCGATGGCTTTGCGATTGCAATCATTAACATATTTTTGCAGCAGGCCTGCGTGCTTAATCGCAACCGCGATCACAATAGCGATCCGTGCTGAGGATATAGGAAGACGTCATCCTCATGGATCCTTCCTGCTTGGTGGGAAAAATGCTGGCTGACGGTAACTGTGTAACGGCCTGTAGATAATCGCTCGTCATAATCTGAGTGCTCCCCCAATAGATTATGAGTTGCGCACCTGTGTGTGAGCAGAGGTATTTAGCGATTTATTTTTTTTCTGTAAACTGCGCATGCGCCGCACCATGTACAGGCATACACTCCTTGGTGGAGCCTTTATGTGTTGCTGGTTCTGTCTGTCCATGGAATGGGTGCTTTTGGGTGTCAATTGGGCGGCCACCTTGCAAACTCACGCAAGGTATCTGTTTCATGGGAGTGATGTGGGCGTGACATAGTCATGATGTGGGTGTGACATGGGCGTGTAGCCAGACTCCTTACAAAATTGCGCGTATGTCATTGGAGTCAGTACGCCTGGAGCAGGTGTAAGCGCCGATAGTAATGATGACTGTCACAGCCTGAGAGGAATAAAACAGTGGGCGGTGCGACCATACTCATGACGCCATCCACACTTGCTGTCACTATGTGAGCAGCTGAGAACCGGGCCAATGATTCTTAATTAGATGAATTGTAAGACAGAAATCTATATATGCACTATGTACAGGCTATATATGTGCCAGCTGAGCGTTCAGCATCATCATCGCCCTTTCTACGCTATAATATAATATAAATGACTGTTAATTACTATATTTATAATGGAGCCATGGGATTCCGTGGGGACTTCTAATATCCCCATACAGCAGGGTGGTAACTTTTCTGTTATATATATATATATATATAATATGTTATATTCGGCATGATGGGCCTGATTTAGAGTCACCATCGCAAGATGCTGCAAGTGGGCGTCTCAGTATTAAGACTCAGCCGCGTATTCGTGCGGCACTGGATCAGACCCTATATTGCAATGACTTTTTGTTCTACGCGGTTTCCACTGCTATTTCTTCAAAGAGACATTTCTATTTTTTTTTTTTTTCAGAGAGACGAAGCAACCTGCTCCCCTCTTCCAAATTCCTGCTCGTGCACTGAGGAAAGTAAAGGAGTCCCCGGGCCCCCAGGTTCTCCGGTATGAAGCATCACTGACTGTGCTGTGACATGCAGCAGCTCACACTGTTAGGACTTGTTTTAACGCTGGAGTTACCTCAGATTATGCAACAGGCGGGATGATTGAGGGACGTTCTCTGTCTCATACAAAATCAGAGTTGTCCACCTCAATGATAGACAACTCGTGCGGAAACTAATATGACACAATATATTCATTTACATTTCTTAGAAGGAAAATTTGCACTATCCACAGTACAAAATAAGCCAATTACCCCCCAGGCCTCTGTTATCTGAGATATTAACAGAGATTCCCTCAGCGCTACCGAAATATCAGCCTACTGCAATACTGCAGCCGAATTGGGCATGCAGTCTGAGATGGCGGTATATTTGACCGGAAAGGCACCCATGATGCCTGATCCCTAATTGGGCCACCTATGTTCGGCCCATGTATGGCCATTTTTAGTATTGGAATGATTAATGAGTGCCAATCCCTTACACACAGTAGAGGGAGCCATTTTGTGGGTTGAGTAGTCATGGGAACAAGGAACGAGTGACATCACTGAGACACGAGGCTGAATATTGATCTGTTTGGACTAGGTTACTAATACTTACATCTAGATCCTGGTATATAGAGATTCTACTTTGTCTTAAAGGGAATACTCCAAAAGTAATGTTTAACTTACATATCTGTGCCACAAGTGAAGAGTGACCTTTTGTAATTTATATAAATTATTGTAGCATTACCAATTTTAAAGCTATTTATCCGTGTACTCCATTGGAAGGATTCCATAGACTGCGGCCGCTTCAACATCAGGTCATGGATTTTACTGAAACCTTTACCACGTATTTCACAAAAGTAACTTTTCAAAGAGTAATGAACCATCATTCTGCAGCTAATACAGTAAATCATCTTTTGAAGGGAAAAGCTGACAACACAGAATGAAATAAGTGCTAGTAACAAGCAGATGTTCTAAAAGCACCAGGTGCGTTAGTCGGCCTGACACGTCAGCTTATCCTTCATAGATTATTAGCAATTTCACAGATTGTCATACTGTATGCACATTTACATGCTGCTAAGTCCTCCTTTGTGCACTCATTACATATAGGGGAGGGGGCAGTTATGAAGTCTGGTGTACAGGTTAAAGTATTTGTATCATTATGCTGGCACCCCAACTGTCAGTGTGCCATTGTCCTGGCACCTCAACAGTCAGTCTGCCACTGTCCTGGGACCTCAACAGTCAGTCTGCCACTGTCCTGGGACCCCAAGTGTCAGTGTGCTATTGTCCTGGGACCCCAGCTGTCAGTGTGCCATTGTCCTGGGCCCCAAGTGTCAGTGTGCCATTCTCCTGGGACCCCAGCTGTCAGTGTGCCATTGTCCTGGGACCCCAGCTGTCAGTGTGTCATTGTCCTGGGACCCCAGCTGTCAGTGTGTCATTGTCCTGGGACCCCAAATGTCAGTGTGCCATGGTCCTGGGACCCCAGCTGTCAATGTGCCATTGTACTGGTCCTCAAGTGTCAGTGTGCCATTGTCCAGGGCCCCAAGTGTCAGTGTGCCATTGTCTCCTGGGACCCAGCTGTCAGTGTGCCATTGTCTCCTGGGACCCAGCTGTCAGTGTGCCATTGTCCTGGGACCCCAGCTGTCAGTGTGCCATTTTCCTGGGCCCCAAGTGTCAGTGTGCCATTGTACAGGGCTCCAAGTGTCAGTGTGCCATTGTCCTGGGCCCCAAGTGTCAATGTGCCATTGTCTTGGGTCCCAAGTGTCAGTGTGCTATTGTCCTAGGACCTCAGCTGTCAGTGTGCCATTGTCCAGGTCCCCAAGTGTCAGTGTGCCATTGTCCTGGACCCCAAGTATGTGTGCCATTGTCCTGGGCCCCAAGTGTCAGTGTGCCATTGTCCTGGGACCCCAGCTGTCAGTGTGCCATTGTCCTGGGCCCCAAGTGTGCCATTGTCCTGGGCCCCAAGCATCAGTGTGCCATTGTCCAAGGCCCCAAGTGTCAGTGTGCCATTGTCCTGGGACCCCAGCTGTCAATGTGCCATTGTACTGGTCCCCAAGCTCAGTGTCCCATTGTCCTGGGCCCCAAGTGTGCCATTGTCCTGGGCCCCAAGTGTCAGTGTGCCATTGTCCTGGGCCCCAAGTGTCAGTGTGCCATTGTCCTGGGCCCCAAGTGTCAATGTGCCATTGTCTGGGCCCTAAGTGTCAGTGTGCTATTGTCCTAGGACCTCAGCTGTCAGTGTGCCATTGTCCAGGGCCCCAAGTGGCAGTGTGCTATTGTCCTGGTCCCCAAGTGTCAGTGTGCCATTGTCCTGGGACCCCAGCTATCAGTGTGCCATTGTCCTGGGACCCAGTGTCAGTGTGCCATTGTCCTGGGACCCCAGCTGTCAATGTGCAATTGTACTGGTCCACAAGCTCAGTGTGCCATTGTCCAAGGCCCCAAGTGTCAGTGTGCCATTGTCCTGGGCCCCAAGTGCTAGTGTGCCACTGTCCTGGGACCCCAGCTGTCAGTGTGCCATTGTCCTGGGTCCCAGTTGTCAGTGTGCCATTGTCCAGGGCTCCAAGTGTGCCATTGTTCAGGGCCACAAGTGTCAGCGTGCCATTGTCCTGGGCCCCAAGTATCAGTGTGCCATTGTCCTGGGCCCCAAGTGTGCCATTGTCCTGGACCCCAAGTATCAGTGTGCCATTGTCCTGGGACCCCAGCTGTCAGTGTGCCATTGTCCTGGGCCCCAAGTGTCAATGTGCCATTGTCCTGGGCCCCAAGTGTCAGTGTGCTATTGTCCTAGGACCCCAGCTGTCAGTGTGCCATTGTACAGGGCCCCAAGTGTCAGTGTGCCATTGTCCTGGTCCCCAACTGTCAGTGTACCATTGTCCATGGCCCCAAGTGTCAGTGTGCCATTGTTCTGGGACCCCAGCTGTAAGTGTGCCATTGTCCTGGGCCCCAGCTGTAAGTGTGCCGTTGTCCTGGCCGCCAGCTGTCAGTGTGCCATTGTCCTGGTCCCCAACTGTCAGTGTGCCATTGTCCTGGGATCCCAGGTGTTAGTGTGCTATTGTTCTGGGCCCCAAGTGTCAATGTGCCATTGTCCTGGGACCCCAGCTGTCAGTGTGCCATTGTCCTTGGCCCCAATTGTCAGTGTGCCATTGTCCTGGTCCCCAAGTGTCAATGTGCCATTAGTCCTGGGATCCAAGGTGTTAGTGTGCTATTGTCCTGGTCCCCAACTGTCAGTGTGCCATTGTCCTGGGACCCCAGGTGTTAGTGTGCCATTGTCCTGGGCCCCCAGCAATCAGTGTGCCATTGTCCTGGGCCCCCAGCTGTCAGTGTGCCATTGTCCTGGGCCCCAAGTGTGCCATTGTCATGGGACCCAAGTGTCAGTGTGCCATTGTCCTGGGACCCCAGCTGTCAGTGTACCATTGTCCTGGGCCCCAATGTCAGTGTGCCATTGTCCTGAGACCCAAGTGTCAGTGTGCCATTGTCCTGGGCCCCCAGCTGTCAGTGTGCCATTGTCCTGGGGCCCCAGCTGTCAGTGTGCCATTGTCCTGGGCCCCAAGTGTGCCATTGTCCTGGGACCCAAGTGTGCCATTGTCCTGGGACCCTAACTCTCAATGTTCTGTTACCAAATTTAAATCAATTTTGCACTAAACTAAGTTACGAAATTGAATCCTGTAGAACTTTATGAGGCGAGCCTGAGCCGGTCATATAATAAATTCTGTACAGAAATCTAATCACAGTTATTACAACTTTACCAGATATTGTCTATCCAGTATCCAAGGATTACTTTTATTTCCGAAGTGCTACATTAGGTCTACAGCCAGTTAGGATAAGATGTAATGTCACAGAATGCAGCTGAATATGATGGAAGAAACAAAGAATTAAGAATCGGGCAGGTGTAATAATCACATGTAATAAGAACAGTACATTGTATGGCACGTCAGTGGTCTGCATGCTACAATCTTCTTTGTCTATGTTTTAGGGTGGCGCCGGTATGAGAGGCTCCAAAGGGTCACAAGGGGAAACAGGTTCACCTGTAAGTTTTTGGTATTTATTCAGTCTTTTACTTTACACAACAATGACTTTTCCCTATGCAATGTGACAAAAGTATACAGTGCAAAGCTATGGTTTTTGAAAGGATAGCTCACACACCTATAATTCCCTATATCAAATCGCACCCACTACAGTGTGCAATACCACTGCACTACTTATCTCTCCAACTGCCAGATGATATGTGTGCCTATATACAATAAACATTTGAATCTTTGTTCCATTTCACAGGGTTCTGAAGGACCTCAAGGTTCACTCGGTCCAGCAGGAATCCAAGGACCACCTGGACCACAGGGACCAAGCGGTCATTCCATTCAAGGACCACTTGTAAGATATAGATAAGCTATTTATTCAGTAGAACAGTCTCCTAGATTGTATGGTTTATTCAGTATTTTAAAATGTAATTACAGATAATAATAATAATAATACTCTATAACAAGTTATTCATTAAAAAGACAATTATTGCTCTAGGGTCAGTCATCCAGGATCAGACCAGATTGGCTGAGGAGAGCTTAGCTCTTGTGGGGCAGCTTAGCAGGTGCTCATTGGTTGCACACAGAGCGGAGGCGGACCTTCTATGGGGCGAACCAATATACACATTCATGTTGTAGCCTATCCATTAGTAATTAATGGATGGATTTTGGTATAGCCCATAAAATAGCTGCTTCAACCACCTGTAGGTGATAAGGTTTATTGGACTTTTAATAACACTTTTCCAAATATCCTAGTTAAATTTGTATGAATAAAAGTCATCATAATTCACTGAAATCTATCTAAACTAGTTCTACCCTGAAATCCTTCACAAAAGTCTTTCAGATTATCTAAGCAAAACAGAACAGAACAGATAAATCCAAACATTATGAGATGTACGAGGGTCTTCAAACAGAGGAAGCAGCATGCCGAAAGCAAATCAGCTTTTTAATGTCTTGGCCAGAGAAAAGTTGTTCCACGCTGCATTCCAAAATAGATGAACACCAATTGCAGAGGGGGTTTGAGGGTTTAGTCAGGTGTGTGGAGCAGAAGCAGAAAAGGCAGGTGCGTGCAGCTGGAACAGCCAAGGCAGGTGCATGGAGCAGAAGCAGACAAGGCAGGTGTGTGGAGCAGAAGCAGACAAGGCAGGTGCGTGGAGTAGGAGCTGATGAAGCAGGTGCGTGGAGTAGGAGCTGATGAAGCAGGTGCGTGGAGTATGAGCTTATGAGGCATGCATACCTCCCAACATGACCCATTCCGGGAGGGACAAAATGGTCTATTGCTGCACTTCCCTCTTAATTTATGACTGCAGCCACCTGTGTTGAACTAGATCATTGATAAGAAAGGTGATTCAACACAGGTGATGGCAATCAAAAATTAAAAGGGAAGTCCAGTTGGGAGGTATGGGCATGTGGTGTAGCAGGAGCAGATGAGGCAGGTGTGTGGAGCAGGAGCAGGCCAGGTAGGTGCATGGAGCAGGCAAGGCAGGTGGGTGGAGCAGAAACAACCAAGGCAGGTGTATGGAGCAGAAGCAGACAAGGCAGGTGTGTGGAGCAGGAGCTTATGAAGCAGATACGTGGAGTGGAGCATATGAGGCAGTTGGTCGACCAGGAGCAGACAACATAGGTGCGCGGAGCAGGAGTAGACACGGTAGGTGCATGGAGCAGGAGCAAGCAAGGCAGGTGGTGAAGCCAGAGCAAGCGAGGCAGGTGTGTGTAGCAGGTACAGACAAAGCAGGTGCATGGAGCAGAAGCAGATAAGGATGGTGCGTGAAGCAGGAGCAGACAAGGCAGGTGCGTGAAGCAGGAGCAGACAAGGCAGGTGGTTGAGCAGGAGCAGACAAGGCAGGAACATGTAGCAGTACCAAGACAAGGCAGGTGCATGGAGCAGAAGCAAGCAAGACAGGTGTGTGGAGCAGGAGCAGACAAGGCAGGTGCATGGAGCAGGAGCAGACAAGGCAGGTGCATGGAGCAGATGCAGGCAAGACAGGTGTGTGGAGCAGGAGCAGACAAGGCAGGTGTGTGGAGCAGGAGTAGACAAAGCAGGTGTGTGGAGCAGACAAGGCAGGTGTGTGGAGCAGGAGCAGACAAGGCAGGTGTGTGGAGCAGGATCAGACAAGGCAGGTGTGTGGAGCAGGAGCAGACAAGGCAGGTGTGTGGAGCAGGATCAGACAAGGCAGGTGTGTGGAGCAGGATCAGACAAGGCAGGTGTGTGGAGCAGGAGCAGACAAGGCAGGTGGTTGAGCAGGAGCAGACAAGTCAGGTGTGTGGAGCAGGAACAGACAAGGCAGGTGTGTGGAGCAGGAGCAGACAAGGCAGGTGCGTGGTGCAGGAGCAGACAAGGCAGGTGCGTGGTGCAGAAGCAGACAAGGCAGGTGCGTGGTGCAGGAGCAGACAAAGCAGGTGCGTGGAGCAGGAGCAGACAAGGCAGGTGCGTGGAGCAGGAACAGACAAGGTAGGTGCGTGGTGCAGGAGCAGACAAGGCAGGTGCGTGGAGCAGGAGCAGACAAGGCAGGTCCGTGGAGCAGGAGCAGACAAGGCAGGTGCGTGGAGCAGGAGCAGACAAGGTAGGTGCGTGGAGCAGGAACAGAAAAGGCAGGTGCGTGGAGCAGGAGCAGACAAGGCAGGTGGTTGAGCAGGAGCAGACAAGGCAGGTGTGTGGTGCAGGAACAGACAAGGCAGGTGCGTGGTGCAGGAGCAGACAAGGCAGGTGCGTGGTGCAGGAGCAGACAAGGCAGGTGTGTGGTGCAGGAACAGACAAGGCAGGTGTGTGGTGCAGGAGCAGACAAGGCAGGTGTGTGGTGCAGGAGCAGACAAGGCAGGTGTGTGGTGCAGGAGCAGACAATGCAGGTGTGTGGTGCAGGAGCAGACAAGGCAGGTGTGTGTAGCAGGAGCAGACAAGGCAGGTGCATGGAGCAGGAACAGACAAGGCAGGTGTGTGGTGCAGGAGCAGACAAGGCAGGTGCGTGGAGCAGGAGCAGACAAGGAAGGTGCGTGGAGCAGGAACAGACAAGGCAGGTGCGTGGAGCAGGAGCAGACAAGGCAGGTGCGTGGAGCAGGAACAGACAAGGCAGGTGCGTGGAGCAGGAGCAGACAAGACAGGTGTGTGGTGCAGGAACAGACAAGGTAGTTGCATGCTGCAGGAGCAGATAAGGCAGGTGGTTGAGCAGGAGCAGACATGGCAGGTGCGTGATGCAGGAACAGGCATGGCAGGTGTGTGGTGCAGGAACAGACAAGGCAGGTGTGTGGTGCAGGAACCGACAAGGCAGGTGTGTGGAGCAGGAGCAGACAAGGCAGGTGTGTGGAGCAGGAGCAGACAAGGCAAGTGGTTGAGCAGGAGCAGACAAGTCAGGTGTGTGGAGCAGGAACAGACAAGGCAGGTGTGTGGTGCAGGAGCAGACAAGGCAGGTGTGTGGTGCAGGAGCAGACAATGCAGGTGTGTGTAGCAGGAGCAGACAAGGCAGGTGCATGGAGCAGGAACAGACAAGGCAGGTGCGTGGTGCAGGAGCAGACAAGGCAGGTGCGTGGAGCAGGAGCAGACAAGGAAGGTGCGTGGAGCAGGAACAGACAAGGCAGGTGCGTGGAGCAGGAGCAGACAAGGCAGGTGCGTGGAGCAGGAACAGACAAGGCAGGTGCGTGGAGCAGGAGCAGACAAGACAGGTGTGTGGTGCAGGAACAGACAAGGTAGTTGCATGCTGCAGGAGCAGATAAGGCAGGTGGTTGAGCAGGAGCAGACATGGCAGGTGCGTGATGCAGGAACAGGCATGGCAGGTGTGTGGTGCAGGAACAGACAAGGCAGGTGTGTGGTGCAGGAACCGACAAGGCAGGTGTGTGGAGCAGGAGCAGACAAGGCAGGTGTGTGGAGCAGGAGCAGACAAGGCAGGTGGTTGAGCAGGAGCAGACAAGGCAGGTGTGTGGAGCAGGAGCAGACAAGGCAGGTGTGTGGAGCAGGAGCAGACAAGGCAAGTGGTTGAGCAGGAGCAGACAAGTCAGGTGTGTGGAGCAGGAACAGACAAGGCAGGTGTGTGGAGCAGGAACAGACAAGGTAGGTGCGTGGTGCAGGAGCAGACAAGGCAGGTGCGTGGTGCAGGAGCAGACAAGGCAGGTGCGTGGAGCAGGAGCAGACAGCAGGAGCAGACAAGGCAGGTGCGTGGAGCAGGAGCAGACAAGGCAGGTGCGTGGAGCAGGAGCAGACAAGGCAGGTGCGTGGAGCAGGAGCAGACAAGGCAGGTGCGTGGAGCAGGAACAGACAAGGCAATTGCGTGGAGTAGGAACAGACAAGGCAGGTGCGTGGAGCAGGAGCAGACAAGGCAGGTGCGTGGAGCAGGAGCAGACAAGGCAGGTGCGTGGTGCAGGAGCAGACAAGGCAGGTGCGTGGAGCAGGAGCAGACAAGGCAGGTGGTTGAGCAGGAGCAGACAAGGCAGGTGGTTGAGCAGGAGCAGACAAGGCAGGTGCGTGGTGCAGGAACAGACAGGACAGGTGCGTGGTGCAGGAACAAACAAGGCAGGTGTGTGGTGCAGGAGCAGACAAGGCAGGTGCGTGGAGCAGGAGCAGACAAGGCAGGTGCGTGGAGCAGGAACAGACAAGGCAGGTGCGTGGAGCAGGAGCAGACAAGGCAGGTGCGTGGAGCAGGAACAGACAAGGCAGGTGCGTGGAGCAGGAGCAGACAAGACACGTGTGTGGTGCAGGAGCAGATAAGGCAGGTGGTTGAGCAGGAGCAGACATGGCAGGTGCATGGAGCAGGAACAGACAAGGCAGGTGTGTGGTGCAGGAACCAACAAGGCAGGTGTGTGGTGCAGGAACCGACAAGGCAGGTGTGTGGTGCAGGAACCGACAAGACAGGTGTGTGGTGCAGGTGCAGACAAGGCAGGTGTGTGGTGCAGGAACTGACAAGGCAGGTGGTTGAGCAGGAGCAGACAAGACAGGTGTGTGGTGCAGGTGCAGACAAGGCAGGTGTGTGGTGCAGGAACAGACAAGACAGGTGTGTGGTGCAGGTGCAGACAAGGCAGGTGTGTGGTGCAGGAACAGACAAGGCAATTGCGTGGAGCAGGAGCAGACAAGGCAGGTGCGTGGAGCAGGAGCAGACAAGGCAGGTGCGTGGTGCAGGAGCAGACAAGGCAGGTGCGTGGAGCAGGAGCAGACAAGGCAGGTGGTTGAGCAGGAGCAGACAAGGCAGGTGGTTGAGCAGGAGCAGACAAGGCAGGTGCGTGGTGCAGGAACAGACAAGACAGGTGCGTGGTGCAGGAGCAGACAAGGCAGGTGTGTGGTGCAGGAGCAGACAAGGCAGGTGTGTGGTGCAGGAACAGACAAGGCAGGTGCGTGGTGCAGGAGCAGACAAGGCAGGTGCATGGAGCAGGAACAAACAAGGCAGGTGTGTGGTGCAGGAGCAGACAAGGCAGGTGCGTGGAGCAGGAGCAGACAAGGCAGGTGCGTGGAGCAGGAACAGACAAGGCAGGTGCGTGGAGCAGGAGCAGACAAGGCAGGTGCGTGGAGCAGGAACAGACAAGGCAGGTGCGTGCAGCAGGAGCAGACAAGACACGTGTGTGGTGCAGGAGCAGATAAGGCAGGTGGTTGAGCAGGAGCAGACATGGCAGGTGCATGGAGCAGGAACAGACAAGGCAGGTGTGTGGTGCAGGAACCGACAAGGCAGGTGTGTGGTGCAGGAACCGACAAGGCAGGTGTGTGGTGCAGGAACCGACAAGACAGGTGTGTGGTGCAGGTGCAGACAAGGCAGGTGTGTGGTGCAGGAACTGACAAGGCAGGTGGTTGAGCAGGAGCAGACAAGACAGGTGTGTGGTGCAGCTGCAGACAAGGCAGGTGTGTGGTGCAGGAACAGACAAGACAGGTGTGTGGTGCAGGTGCAGACAAGGCAGGTGTGTGGTGCAGGAACAGACAAGACAGGTGTGTGGTGCAGGAACAGACAAGACAGGTGTGTGGTGCAGGAGCAGACAAGACAGGTACAGGTTGCTCCCCGTAAAATACATTTGATTTGTAGCTGAAATTTGCGTGTGCGGAAGGGACACTATGGTGTACAGTATATACAGCTTCTAAAGTTTATGGTGTAGACATACAGAATTGTCTATCTTTCAGGGTCTACCAGGATCAAAAGGAGATAAGGGAGAAGTCGGTTTCCAAGGAAACCAGGTATGAAGATTCTGAAGTCAAATGATTGGAATTTCTTTGCATAAATACTGTTTTGGAAATAATTTATGTGCTGGGATCACAGACTGAGAAGTTGTCTGTAGAGTTTATGCAGGAACATAACTGGTATGTACACAGATTCAGACTGATTACACTGTGCCAATCTAGCAGAGTCATTTTGCTGTTCCCAGTTGTTTTATTTATGTGAGTAATAAGCGCATTTTGATTGTTTGAGCGAGAAAGATACTCTACGTGGCCCGAGTCACCCAGGACCTGGTGCGCTGAGAGCCCCGTTTGCCGCAAATGAAGCCACAATATATGAGGACGCATCTGCATTTTCTGTAGAGTGCTGCGTTATATGTGTGCGCTATATGAATAACTGGTAATAAATAATTAGCTGGAGTAAGTGCACGCCCGCAAGTTATATCGCCATTTTTGCTGAATTTAAGCGAATGATCTTCCAGCAAGGGAATTTTCCTGTTTGACTGTGTCTGCATAATGTTTGTTCACCTGCATGTTATATCCCCTCCCCCTGTCCACATACATGCACTGTATAGAGGACACCACAATGTATAGAGGTATAGAATGAGGAGGACACTCTATGGCTCCCCAGCTGTTGTGGAACTAGAAGATTCAGCATGCCTTAACAGCTACCAAGTGTCAGAGCATGCTGGGACTTGTAGTTCCACAGCAGATGGAGCAGCATTACAGGTTAAGCCTATTATATAAATCCCCCTCTGCTGACTATTTTATCGCTGGGGCTAGATGAGGTCACATTATTGTGTTCTGCAGGCGTTGATGACGGGACTTGTGTATTCTTTGATCGGGATGTAGTCAGCATCCCGGCAGACTGGATGCTGACGGTCTAAATACCGGTGCCAGAATCTCGACCGCCGGCATCCCGAAGGTATCGGGGGTTAGGGGTTCTGATCTATAACTTTATTTACATGCCTGGCACTGACACTGTATTGTTTATGTAAGCTGAACTATTCACCTATGTCCCATGTGCTTTATACACAGGGGGTTCCCGGCCCACCAGGCTCTCCAGGACAAGAAGGAATCGCAGGACAAAGGGTGAGACATCACCGCTATGTACTAAGGACAAGTTTAAGGGGCCCATTTATCATTCAATATTTGAGGTAAAATCCCCGAAAACACACGTTTTCGGGGGTTTACCTCAAATACTTAGTTTACCCCACATGTATGAAGGAGGAACCGCAGCAGGTATCGGAGATACCTGCTGCGATCCCTCCATTGCTGCTGGCAGCCGCCTCCCCCATAGGTTTCTATGGGGGATGCGATGCTGCCAAATGCATCAACATCGGGATATAGCGTTAGCCGCTGTAGTCTATGGCAACTTACTGCATATCAGCCGGCGGAGGGATCTCGCGGAACCCTCCGCCGGCAATGAGAGCCGCTCATGTGCAGTCCGCGGGACTGCGCATAAGCGCAGCAGCAGCAGCAGCCCCGACTGCCCTCCGGAGACATTGCAGGGATGGGCTCCTTTCGGAGCCCGCGTCCCTGCATGTCCCAGATAATACATCCAGCTGATAGGATCGCATTTTGCAATGTGATCAGGGGTGTCACTGGCATGCCCTGATCGCATTGCAAAATCTTTACGTGTGTAGTGTACCCAGCCTAATATTGTGGTTGTATTATTTCCCCGAGGTGCATAGTGATTCAGAAGCTTAACTTTTAAAGCGTACCTGTAACAGATATAATAGATATTATTAAATTAGGATGAAACTAATATTCATTCTATAAACTCATTAGTAGTGGGAGAGATGTATCAAACCTTCTAACGAGGACCAGTGGAGGTTTTACCGAAAATGACCAATTAAATTCTAGCTATCATTTATCTAATACATTCTGTAAAATGATAGGTAACATCTAATTGGTTGCTATAGGTATAAATAACTTGTCCTATTTAGAAGGTTTGATAAATCTCCCTATAGGAGCCAGTGATGTCACTGAATCACGAGGCACAAAGTAAACAAAGGAACTCGTACCTCAGTGGTAGCTGTTGGTTCATGCTGAACGGATAGAGCTTCATTCTCTGTGTAGGCAATAGGTGCTCATTAAACTTGTCACATGAATTTTCAGTAACCACCCACAGGGGGAGATGTACCAAGCCTTGGAGAGAGATAAAGTTCCAACCAATCAGCTTCTAACTGTCATTTTTCAAACACAGCCTATAAAGTGACAGGAGCTGATTGGTTCATCCTTTATCTCTCTCCACTTTATCTCTTTCCTATGCTTAGTACATCTCCCCCCACATACATAAAACAGTGTTTGTTTGCAGACATACAGGGAGCCTAGAAATGAATTAGATGATTTAATTAATTTATGACCTTTGCATCGGGCACTATGGGCCTCATTCAGAGGCGGTCGGAGGATGCAAGCGGTCGCTCAGAAACTGGGCGGCCACTTGCATCCTGACCGCCCGCCTCTGTTGCGGTTGTTAGGCTGTGGGTTAACACCCACAGCCCTAACGACCACTCGGCTGATGGTCGCGATGGTCAGAGACCACCGCGACCATCGGGGCTTACGACGAGACCCTAGGGTAGGGTCTCACTTGTCGTAAGCCCCGGAGAGCTTCTGTCAGAGCCGGAAGCTCTCCACTGACATCACTAGTGATGTCAGTGGGGCCTCCCCCAAACGGTAGGCGCCCCCGTTTGGGCTGCCACCCCCCCAGCCCGCCTTCCAAACGGGGCGAGCTGTCAATCAACATCGACAGCTCGCCAGCTTTGGATCGAGACCCGCTACGACCGGCGCTGTCGGTCGTAGAGGGTCTCAGGCATGCGCACGACGGTGATGGCGCCGTCGTGCGCATGCTCTGTGGGGGGCCATCGACCCGGTCCGAGCGCATCGGCGCTAACAACCGGGTCTGAATGACCCCCTATGTGTAGTACATGTGATATCTGAGTGTTACTATCTGTATGCTTATTCCTTATAAATTGCCAAAGCCTTTTGTTTAGGGAGTGTTGTAAATACATCTAGCTAAGCCTCCGACATTGCTAAACACTGCGCCAAGCTTGCATCAGGACGTGTAGGAACGTTACTTCCAATCCTATAAACAATGTACCGATATCATTTAGTTACAATGTACTGATATCACTTACAATGTAAATTGCTTTCACTGAAACGGTTACAAGTAACAATGATGTATATGAATGTTGTCAGAGACTGTCACACCCCCAGCTGGCCTGATTTAGAGGCTGATTCTGAAGTGCGGGCTGCGGCAACTGCATTAGAGTTGTTTGCCGCGTCTGCGTTTATATGCCCTTGCTAATATAAACCCTTCCCTTGGTGAACAAACGTGCGTTTGAATGCGCAAAGGCTGGGACACCCACTTTGTGCGTCTGCAGTCGCAACCATCGGAAGTACCATGGGGCCTTGCACAAGTCCCGTGCTAGATGCAGAACCTCCATCAGAGTATGGCCTCCGATGTGATCGGTTGTGAGTCTGAGTCTGCAGCCGTCATTATCATGCTGCCATGATGATGGGCCTATGTTTATGTGGAGGCCTGGAGCTGGAGCTCCATCTGCTCCATTGTTAATCTGGCCCTGAAAGAATGCCCAGTACGTTGCTGAGTCTGTGCGTCTCAGCAGGTTGGTTCTGCCATTTAAATTATTGTCCCTTTAAAACAGACCCACCGGAAACTTTGTGATGCTGCATTGCACAGGCTATGACATTTACCTAAGAGTGAATGGGAGCAGCTGGCTTCCATGTCAGGTGACCGCAGCATACAGTAGGTAAAGAGGGAATGCAATGCCCTCAAAGGGATGGACATCGGAAGACCAGTAATGAATGGTAGCAGTTGCATCAAACATATTGGTACAACCATCGATGGTTATACAGTGCGTGTGTGCAGAAGCAGCCTGAGCTTCGAGCTTATACACATGAGCTGTGCTGTGGACTCCACTTTCAGTTGTCCATAACACACCTGAACGATGTTGCTACCCAATATATCGCATCGCCGTACACACTATGCGATCCGCTGTACGATGATGTGATATATGATTACATGTAACAACACAGCATCATCTGAGGAATTGTCCCACATCAGATGGAACTGTGCACCCCCCAGTTCAGCAAACGATAAATTGGGTGGATTTGCCCTTACACGCTATACGATGGTTGTTGGGTTACATCGTGGATCGCAAGATCGACCAATATAGCGTATAGTGTGTACCCACCTTTATGGCAGTCTCTGAGGCATGCCAAGGAACGTGGTTGCATACTGTACATAGATGCTGAACCACTCACACAAGAGGCCAAACTCAGACCAAGAAACAAAATTCGATGATGCCTCTAAAGACGCACCAAGCGGTATTTCTACGTCTCATTGGCGTCTCACTCTTTGCACATATCTCAACCAGGTAAGGACTTTGTATTGGCATTAGCATAAAGATCCAGACGCGACTGGTCCCACTCAGAATCAGCCTTTATAGTTCAAATATGTTCTGATAATCTCCCGAAACTTTTGCAAATATATATATTTTTTATATTTCTGTCGTCATTTTATTTAAATTTACTTTTTTTTATAATTTTAAGTCTAATGATTGTCTCGTTAACTTTTTGACATATAAATCACTGTGAAAGGCTATAATTGTGGTATTTTAACATTTTTATTTGGGTTGATTCTTCAGGCTGCTACGAATTGCTTAAGGTTCTTCACAGTGTCATGTGACTACCATAGCAACCACAGTCACGTGACACATGATGTATTGAGCCAAGAGGAATGAACCACTGAGCTCTGGGCCTGATTCAGAGCCGGATGCTCTGACCAGAGCACTCGCTCTGAATCTGGGCCGGGCTACCTAAAATTGGAGCGGCCCCTTGGACGCTCGCATAGCTGTGGGTTACCACCCACAGCCTATGCGAGCGTCCATGATGATGGTCGCGATGGTCAAGACCATCGCGACCATCGGGCTTGCGACGAGACCCTGCGGTAGGGTCTCGCTGCCGCAAGCCCTGGAGTGATTTTGGCTCTATCAGAGCCAAAATCACTCCCACTGACATCACTAGTGATGTCAGTGGGGCCGGACCCAGACGGCAGGCGTTCCCATGGGAACGCCTCCGTCTGGCAGCCACACCCCCGGCACGCCCAACAAAGGGGGCGTGCTGTCACTCACCATCGACGGCACGCTCCCTTTGGTGCGAGACCCCGAGCGACGGCTACCCGTCGCTCGCCGGGTCTCGCGCATGCGCACGACGGAGCTCCCTCCGTCGTGCGCATGCGCATTTGGGTACCATCGACCCGCTTCCGAGCGTCCTGCGCTCGCGAGCGGGTCTGAACGAGACCCTCTGTCTGTTCTGTGTACTGTGACATATCATCCCTCTTTCTCCACCCCATTCCCGTTACATGACCTGCTGGGAGGGCATTAGTGTGTGTGACCAGCAGTCAAACTGTTCTCACCTCCAGAGAGATTTTGAAAGCGAGATAATGATTTCTACGCTATCCATGCTTAACAGTTACTTCACTGGATTTTTTATATAATTATATAATATATATATATTAAAAAAAAAAATACATTTCTATATAAGATTACTGCTTCAAATATTCAGAGAAACAAATTAAATTGATATTTCCATCCTTTTTTTAAACAGGGTTTACCTGGAAAAGATGGCGGCAGTGGCCCTACTGGACCCCCTGGGCCAATGGTAACGTTTTTTTGTATTTTTAGAAATGTTTAAAAACGTGAATTTGCAGAATTAACTGTTGGTGAGGACACTGCTCAATATATCCTATTAGTAACACAATGTACTAAGTAACAAGTGACATTTGTGTGTACACCTGCAATAGTGGTGCCCATAGCAACCAATCAGATTCTGTTGGGCTGTGGGTTGCTGCGGAGGGAGATTACAGCTGGTCATGCTCCCAGGGTTGCTATGGGCAACACCATCACTTCTCATTTTTAGAAGCTTTAGTAAATCCACTCCAACTTTTGAAACTAGAACTAGTCACAATATACTTAAACATTTTCATTTACCTGTTGACTTACATTTACTTCATATGTATGTAATTACTAAAGTCTTAATATTGTGACAGTTATGGAACACTATAGCACCAATATATAAACACTACAGCACCAATAATTTACAAGTAACTTTAATTTAAGCTTATTTTCTCACCAGTAAAGTTAATGAAAATTATCACATTATGAAATGCAGGATATTAACGTGTGTATAGATTTTTGTCAGTCTGATAATAAATGGTAATATAACATTAATCGATACATGGAATTATACGTTTACACAGTAACTGATTCAAATTAAGTAAGTATAGTTCATGTAAGTAATAACACTTACCAAACCAATAAAGTCGAGTTGTTTTTTTTTACACACTACTGACAACGACGCATTTTACATTCTCCCAGTGTTACTTGCGGGAATCTGTGATCCCTCTGTCTGCGCGGCTCCCTGAGTGCTTACACCATAACACTGTGCTAATAATTTGCAGTATTCACTCACTAATCTTTCTTGGCCTTCAGAACAGTCCTGAAAATCTGCAGTTCCTAAGGCCTTTCTGCCTATAACCTCTTTGGGCTGGGACTTCTGTCTATGTAGCTGCAAAAACACCCAAACGGCTGATTATGTCATGAGCCCCATGCATCAAATAGAACTTTAAAACAGTGTATTATAAATAATAACAGACTACCGTGTGGCTTATAAATTGGTGAACATTTATTTTGAATTGATTAAATGTATATGGTGGCGGAATTAAGCAAGGGAAGAAAAAATCAAAATCAAACGACTGCACATCACAAACCCACTCGCTGGTGTTCAACTCTCCTTCCAACTTTACACATTGGACCCAATCGGGCAGATGGTGTCACTAGCGGCAGGGCAGTGTCAGACTTTATGAGGAGAGCGCACCTAATAAAACTTTATACGTTTATTTCAATAAAAGCCATTCTTTACCGTTATTGCATACACAACCAAACCCAACACAACGGGAGGGAAGGAAAATCAGAAACACATAGGCCCCACTCCTAAAGGGGGAGCTTTAATAACTTCACAAATCCCTCCCTGTGACATCAAGACCAACTATTGGTCAGCAAATCTGTCACGCCCCTATCACATCCAAAAGGGACAACCAAACCTGATGCCTTTTAAACTTCCTATATGGCAGCCTTGGGGTTTAATAATCCTCCAGCTGATTGCCAGCCCTCCGTCTTCATTACTACTGCTGGACATAATGTGGCAATAGTACCCCGCCTCTCTGTAAGGACACATAGCAACTAATCCGATATTTATTTTCATTTTCTAATATAGTAATGGGCTACATCATACTATGCAAGGGTCCTCTAACCTTGAAAAGGTCCATACATTACCCTAAATCTCAACAATAAGTCCCAACAAGTTTCTAAAGGTACATACACACGTAAGGATTTTGTTACCAACGATTTTCTGAACGATTTTCTGTCAGACTATCTGTCAGATTTTTTAAAGTGTAATGAACGATTTTTTGAACTACAAACGATTTTTGTAACTTCCCTTAATGAAAATCGTTCAGTTGGTCAGTCAGAATGAACTACAAACTACAAATGGGAACGCGCATGAACGATAATCGTTCATCGTTATAACTCAGAAACTGAACGATTTTTTTCAATGATTGAACGATAATGATGTCGTTATAGTTAAATCGTTCAAAAAATCGTTACGTGTGCATGCACCTTTAGAAATAGACACCACATGCCCTTAGAAAAGATCCCACGTGTTCTGTACTCCAACACAATCTTTTGATTTCTATATGTGTCACTCAAACCTCGCTCATCACAAAACACTCCTCACGATGCTCACTCACCCAAAACTACCCCATATGACCTTTAAAGCCCCCAATTACCCAAAAATGCCTCCCATGCCTCATGCTTCCTCCAACAAAAAAAAAACCCTTTCGGCCTCTTTGTTAAGAGTGGGGCCTAAGAACTGATACTTTTGGATCATACATATGAATGAATTGCAGTGCAGCCATGTGTCCTGTGTATTTTATATGTTTCCAGATTGACACGCCTGGGCTGAGAATCTCTGTAAACTCAAACAATGTGGGTGGACTACTCTAGAAGGATGCATTGTTTTATAGACGTGTGTAACATATTTGTTCTCTGGAATGTGTTGTGTATTGCTCACAAATGGTCTCTCCCCTGGCAGGGTGCACCAGGTAACCCCGGAGCTCCAGGTCCTCCAGGCAGCCAAGGAATTCGGGGAGATGGTGGACCTGCGGTAAGTAATCTGTGTGATCAGTAATAATTATCTGATTGTAATTCTGGTGAAACGCGTGCATTCTCAGTACAGAGATGATACTCTGGTGAAACGCATGCATTCTCAGTACAGCGATTATATTCTGGTGAAACGCGTGCATTGTCAGTACAGCGATTACATTCGGGTGAAACGCGTGAATTCCATTCTCAGTACAGCGATGATTATCTGGAGAAACGCGTGCATTCTCTGTACAGCGATCATATTCTAGTGAAACGCATGCATTCTCAGTACAGCGATGATAGTCTGGTGAAATGCGTGCATTCTCAGTACAGCGATGATGTTCTGGTGAAATGCGTGCATTCTCAGTACAGCAATTATATTCTAGTGAAACGCATGCATTTTCAGTACAGCGATGATATTCTAGTGAAACGCATGCATTCTCAGTACAGCGATGATATTCTGTTGAAATGCGTGCATTCTCAGTACAGCTGTGATATTCTGGTGAAACGCGTGCATTCTCAGTACAGCGATGATATTCTGGGACTCAATAAATGCTTGTGTAAGATCATGTTTGTTTCTCAATAAACAAATCAAAATACTACACATGCTACAATACTGGAAGTAAAAGATGCAATTCTCATCATGTGCTTTAGTGAAATGTAGAACATGTGTCTCTGTTGCTGGCTGTCATTTGTGTGGCAGCACAGACGGTGTAATGGTAGCGTTACTGCCTCACAGCAATGAGGTCATGGGTTCAATTCCCGCCACGGCCCTAACTGTGTGGAGTTTGTATATTCTCCCTGTGCTTGCGTGGGTTTCCTCCGGGTGCTCCGGTTTCCTCCCACACTCCAAAAATATACTGCTAGGTTAATTGGCTACCCTCAAAATTAACCCTAGTGTGTATGTGTGTGAGCATGTGTTAGGGAATATAGATTGTAAGCTCCACTGGGGCAGGGACGGATGTGAATGGGCAAATATTCTCTCTGTAAAGCGCTGCGGAATATGTGTGCGCTATATAAATAACTGGTAATAATAATAATAATAATAATTTGTGGTATATATACTATATTTCTCTTGTGGGACAAAAAATATCTAATTGCACTGTCTGTGTATTATGTCAGAGGGAAGGAGTGTCTGTATAGTATGACACAGGGAAGGAGTGTCTGTATATTATGTCATAGGCAAGGATTGTCTGTATAGTATGACACAGGGAAGGAGTGTCTGTATATTATGTCATAGGCAAGGAGTGTCTGTGTAGTATGACATGGAAGGAGAGTATGTATAGTATGACACAGGGAAGGAGTGTCTGTTTAGTATGACACAGGGAAAGGGTGTCTGTATAGTATGACACAGGGAAGGAGTGTCTGTATAGTATGACACAGGGATGGAGTGACTGTATAGTATGACATAGGGAAGGAGTGACTGTATAGTATGTCATAGGAAAGGAGTGTCTGTCATGGGAAGGAGTGTCTGTATAGTATGTCATAGGGAAGGAGTGACTGTATAGTATTTCATAGGGAAGGAGTGACTGTATAGTATGTCATAGGGAAAGAGTGTCTGTATAGTATGTCATAGGGAAGGAGTGACTGTATAGTATGTCATAGGGAAGGAAGGAGTGTATGTATAGTATGTCATAGGGAAGGAGTGTCTGGATAGTATGTCATAGGGAAGGAGTGACTGTATAGTATGTCATAGGGAAGGAACGAGTGTCTGTATAGTATGTTATAGGGAAGGAGTGTCTGTATAGTATGTCATAGGGAAGAAGTGACTGTATAGTATGTCATAGGGAAGGAGTGACTGTATAGTATGTCACAGGGAAAGAGTGTCTGTATAGTATGTCATAGGGAAGGAGTGTCTGTCATGGGAAGGAGTGTCTGTATAGAATGTCATAGGGAAGGAGTGTCTGTATAGTATGTCATAGGGAAGGAGTGACTGTGTAGTATGTCATAGGGAAGGAAGGAGTGTCTCTATAGTATGTCATAGGAAAGGAGAATCTGTCATGGGAGTGTCTGTATAGTATATCATAGAGAAGTAGTGTCTGTATAGTATGACATAGGGAAGGAAGGAGTGTCTGTATGCAGGGTTGGACTGGCCCACAGGGGTACAGGGGAATCCCCCGGTGGGCCCCACTGTCTGAGGGCCCACCCCCTCCTCTAGGGATCAGGTTCCGGACTGTACACTTGAATTATACAATATACATATGTTACATTATACTGCACAGGTCTATGGTGTATGTCATACAAACCATTGCTGTTATTAATCTGTTATATTATCATGCATGCACTAACAGTATTTACTATATACTGTATATATATTTTTAAAGGGGCCCAGACCATGCACTTTCTAATGATTAGCCAAGCCTCTGTGGAAGCTAGTCAACACCCCTTCTGGAGGCTGGCCACACCTCTAAGTATGGACCCCTATCACTGCATTCCCCCAGTGGGCCCTTTGTGCCTCAGTCTGACACTGTCTATATGTTATGTCATAGGGAAGGAAGGAGTGTCTGTATAGTATGACACAGGGAAAGAGTGTCTGCATAGTATGTCATAGGGAAGGAGTGTCTGTATATTATGTCATAGGGAAGGAGTGACTGTATAGTATGACATAGGGAAGGAAGGAGTGTCTATATAGTATGACACAGGGAAGCAGTATCTGTCATGGGAAGGAGTGTCTGTATATTATGTCATAGGGAAGGAGTGTCTGTATATTATGTCATAGGGAAGGAGTGTCTGTATATTATGTCATAGGGAAGGAGTGTCTGTATAGTATGTCACAAGGAAGGAAAGAGTGTCTGTATAGTATGTCATAGGGAAGGAGTGTGTATAGAATGTCACAGGGAAGGAGTGTCTGTATAGTATGTCACAGGGAAGGAGTGTCTGCATAGTATGACACAGGGAAGGAGTGTCTGTATAGTATGACACAGGGAAGGAGTGTCTGTATAGTATGTCATAGGGAAGGAGTGTCTGTATAGTATGACACAGGGAAGGAGTGTCTGTATAGTATGTCATAGGCAAGGAGTGTCTGTATAGTATGACAAAGGGAAGGAGAGTCTGTATAGTATGACACAGGGAAGGAGTGTCTGTATATTATGTCATAGGCAAGGAGTGTCTGTATAGTATGACATAGGCAAGGAGTGTCTGTATAGTATGACACAGGGAAGGAGAGTATGTATAGTATGACACAGGGAAGGAGTGTCTGTTTAGTATGACACAGGGAAAGTGTGTCTGTATAGTATGACACAGGAAAGGAGTGTCTGTATAGTAT
This sequence comes from Taudactylus pleione, assembly GCA_031769625.1. Classification (NCBI taxonomy): domain Eukaryota; kingdom Metazoa; phylum Chordata; class Amphibia; order Anura; family Myobatrachidae; genus Taudactylus; species Taudactylus pleione. Next base: position 4,768,529 of record JAUIMM010000509.1, read on the forward strand.
GACACAGGGATGGAGTGACTGTTTAGTATGACACAGGGAAGGAGTGTCTGTTTAGTATGACACAGGGAAAGTGTGTCTGTATAGTATGACACAGGAAAGGAGTGTCTGTATAGTATGACACAGGGATGGAGTGACTGTTTAGTATGACACAGGGAAGGAGTGTCTGTATAGTATGTCACAGGGAAGGAGTGTCTGTATAGTATGTCACAGGGAAGGAGTGTCTGTATAGTATGTCACAGGGAAGGAGTGTCTGCATAGTATGACACAGGGAAGGAGTGTCTGCATAGTATGACACAGGGAAGGAGTGTCTGTATAGTATGACACAGGGAAGGAGTGTCTGTATAGTATGACACAGGGAAGGAGTGACTGTATAGTATGACATAGGGAAGGAGTGACTGTATAGTATGTCATAGGAAAGGAGTGTCTGTCATGGGAAGGAGTGTCTGTATAGTATGTCATAGGGAAGGAGTGACTGTATAGTATTTCATAGGGAAGGAGTGACTGTATAGTATGTCATAGGGAAAGAGTGTCTGTATAGTATGTCATAGGGAAGGAGTGACTGTATAGTATGTCATAGGGAAGGAAGGAGTGTATGTATAGTATGTCATAGGGAAGGAGTGTCTGGATAGTATGTCATAGGGAAGGAGTGACTGTATAGTATGTCATAGGGAAGGAACGAGTGTCTGTATAGTATAGTATGTTATAGGGAAGGAGTGTCTGTATAGTATGTCATAGGGAAGAAGTGACTGTATAGTATGTCATAGGGAAGGAGTGACTGTATAGTATGTCACAGGGAAAGAGTGTCTGTATAGTATGTCATAGGGAAGGAGTGTCTGTCATGGGAAGGAGTGTCTGTATAGAATGTCATAGGGAAGGAGTGTCTGTATAGTATGTCATAGGGAAGGAGTGACTGTGTAGTATGTCATAGGGAAGGAAGGAGTGTCTCTATAGTATGTCATAGGAAAGGAGAATCTGTCATGGGAGTGTCTGTATAGTATATCATAGAGAAGTAGTGTCTGTATAGTATGACATAGGGAAGGAAGGAGTGTCTGTATGCAGGGTTGGACTGGCCCACAGGGGTACAGGGGAATCCCCCGGTGGGCCCCACTGTCTGAGGGCCCACCCCCTCCTCTAGGGATCAGGTTCCGGACTGTACACTTGAATTATACAATATACATATGTTACATTATACTGCACAGGTCTATGGTGTATGTCATACAAACCATTGCTGTTATTAATCTGTTATATTATCATGCATGCACTAACAGTATTTACTATATACTGTATATATATTTTTAAAGGGGCCCAGACCATGCACTTTCTAATGATTAGCCAAGCCTCTGTGGAAGCTAGTCAACACCCCTTCTGGAGGCTGGCCACACCTCTAAGTATGGACCCCTATCACTGCATTCCCCCAGTGGGCCCTTTGTGCCTCAGTCTGACACTGTCTATATGTTATGTCATAGGGAAGGAAGGAGTGTCTGTATAGTATGACACAGGGAAAGAGTGTCTGCATAGTATGTCATAGGGAAGGAGTGTCTGTATATTATGTCATAGGGAAGGAGTGACTGTATAGTATGACATAGGGAAGGAAGGAGTGTCTATATAGTATGACACAGGGAAGCAGTATCTGTCATGGGAAGGAGTGTCTGTATATTATGTCATAGGGAAGGAGTGTCTGTATATTATGTCACAGGGAAGGAGTGTCTGTATATTATGTCATAGGGAAGGAGTGTCTGTATATTATGTCATAGGGAAGGAGTGTCTGTATAGTATGTCACAAGGAAGGAAAGAGTGTCTGTATAGTATGTCATAGGGAAGGAGTGTCTGTATAGAATGTCACAGGGAAGGAGTGTCTGTATAGTATGTCACAGGGAAGGAGTGTCTGCATAGTATGACACAGGGAAGGAGTGTCTGTATAGTATGACACAGGGAAGGAGTGTCTGTATAGTATGTCATAGGGAAGGAGTGTCTGTATAGTATGACACAGGGAAGGAGTGTCTGTATAGTATGTCATAGGCAAGGAGTGTCTGTATAGTATGACAAAGGGAAGGAGAGTCTGTATAGTATGACACAGGGAAGGAGTGTCTGTATATTATGTCATAGGCAAGGAGTGTCTGTATAGTATGACATAGGCAAGGAGTGTCTGTATAGTATGACACAGGGAAGGAGAGTATGTATAGTATGACACAGGGAAGGAGTGTCTGTTTAGTATGACACAGGGAAAGTGTGTCTGTATAGTATGACACAGGAAAGGAGTGTCTGTATAGTATGACACAGGGATGGAGTGACTGTTTAGTATGACACAGGGAAGGAGTGTCTGTATAGTATGTCACAGGGAAGGAGTGTCTGTATAGTATGTCACAGGGAAGGAGTGTCTGTATAGTATGTCACAGGGAAGGAGTGTCTGCATAGTATGACACAGGGAAGGAGTGTCTGCATAGTATGACACAGGGAAGGAGTGTCTGTATAGTATGACACAGGGAAGGAGTGTCTGTATAGTATGACACAGGGAAGGAGTGTCTGTATAGTATGACACAGGGAAGGAGTGTCTGTATAGTATGTCATAGGCAAGGAGTGTCTGTATAGTATGACAAAGGGAAGGAGAGTCTGTATAGTATGACACAGGGAAGGAGTGTCTGTATAGTATGTCATAGGCAAGGAGTGTCTGTATAGTATGACATAGGCAAGGAGTGTCTGTATAGTATGACACAGGGAAGGAGAGTATGTATAGTATGACACAGGGAAGGAGTGTCTGTTTAGTATGACACAGGGAAAGTGTGTCTGTATAGTATGACACAGGGAAGGAGTGTCTGTATAGTATGACACAGGGATGGAGTGACTGTTTAGTATGACATAGGGAAGGAGTGTCTGTATAGTATGTCATAGGGAAGGAGTGTCTGTCATGGGAAGGAGTGTCTGTATAGTATGTCATAGGGAAGAAGTGACTGTATAGTATGTCATAAGGAAGGAGTGACTGTATAGTATGTCATAGGGAAGGAAGGAGTGTCTGTATAGTATGACACAGGGAAGGAGTGTCTGTATAGTATGTCATAGGCAAGGAGTGTCTGTATAGTATGTCATAGGGAAGGAGTGTCTGTATAGTATGACATAGGGAAGGAGTGTCTGTATAGTATGTCATAGGGAAGGAGTGTCTGTATATTATGTCATAGGGAAGGAGTGTCTGTATATTATGTCATAGGGAAGGAGTGCCTGTATATTATGTCATAGGGAAGGAATATCTGTCATGGGAAGGAGTGTCTGTATAGTATGTCATTGGGAAGGAGTGCCTGTATAGTATGTCATAGGGAAGGAGTGCCTGTATAGTATGACATAGGGAAGTAGTGTCTGTATAGTATGTCATATGGAAGGAGTGTCTGTATAGTATGACATAGGGAAGGAGTGCCGGTATAGTATGACATAGGGAAGGAGTGTCTGTATATTATTTCATAGGGAAGGAGTGTCTGTATATTATGACATAGGGAAGGAGTGTCTGTATAGTATGACATAAGGAAGGAGTGTCTGTATAGTATGACAAAAGGAAGGAGTGTCTGTATATTATGTCATACGGAAGGAGTGCCTGTATATTATGTCATAGGGAAGGAGCGCCTGTATAGTATACCATAGGGAAGGAGCGCCTGTATAGTATGACATAGGGAAGTAGCGTCTGTATAGTATGTCATAGGGAAGGAGCGTCTGTATAGTATGACATAGGGAAGGAGTGCCGGTATAGTATGACATAGGGAAGGAGTGTCTGTATATTATGTCATAGGGAAGGAGTGTCTGTATAGTATGACATAGGGAAGGAATGTCTGTATAGTATGTCATGGGGAAGGAAGGAGTGTCTGTATGTTATGTCATAGGGAAGGAGTGTCTGTATATTATGACACAGGGAAGGAGTGCCTGTATAGTATGACACAGGTAAGGAGTGCCTGTATAGTATGACACAGGGAAGCAGTGTCTGTATAGTATGTCACAGGGAAGGAGTGCCTGTATAGTATGACATAGGGAAGGAGTGTCTGTGTATTATGTCATAGGGAAGGAGTGTCTGTATAGTATGACATAGGGAAGGAGTGCCTGTATAGTATGACATAGGGAAGGAGTGTCTGTATAGTATGTCACAGGGAAGGAGTGCCCGTATAGTATGACACAGGGAAGGAGTGTCCGTATAGTATGTCACAGGGAAGGAATGTCTGTATAGTATGTCATAGGGAAGGAGTGACTGTGTAGTATGTCATAGGGAAGGAAGGCGTGTCTCTATAGTATGTCATAGGAATGGAGTATCTGTCATGGGAGTGTCTGTATAGTATGTCATAGAGAAGTAGTGTCTGTATAGTATGACATAGGGAAGGAAGGAGTGTCTGTATGCAGGGTTGGACTGGCCCACAGGGGTACAGGGGAATCCCCAGGTGGGCCCCACTGTCTGAGGGCCCACCCCCTCCTCTAGGGATCAGGTTCCAGACTGTACACTTGAATTATACAATATACATATGTTACATTATACTGCACAGGTCTATGGTGTATTTCATACAAACCATTGCTGTTATTAATCTGTTATATTATCATGCATGCACTAACAGTATTTACTATATACTGTAAATATATTTTTAAAGGGGCCCAGACCATGCACTTTCTAATGATTAGCCAAGCCTCTGTGGAAGCTAGTCAACACCCCTTCTGGAGGCTGGCCACACCTCGAAGTATGGACCCCTATCACTGCATGCCCCCAGTGGGCCCTTTGTGCCTCAGTCTGACACTGTCTATATGTTATGTCATAGGGAAGGAAGGAGTGTCTGTATAGTATGACACAGGGAAGGAGTGTCTGCATAGTATGTCATAGGGAAGGAGTGTCTGTATATTATGTCATAGGGAAGGAGTGACTGTATAGTATGACATAGGGAAGGAAGGAGTGTCTATATAGTATGACACAGGGAAGCAGTATCTGTCATGGGAAGGAGTGTCTGTATATTATGTCATAGGGAAGGAGTGTCTGTATATTATGTCACAGGGAAGGAGTGTCTGTATATTATGTCATAGGGAAGGAGTGTCTGTATATTATGTCATAGGGAAGGAGTGTCTGTATAGTATGTCACCAGCAAGGAAAGAATGTCTGTATAGTATGTCACAGGGAAGGAGTGTCTGTATAGAATGTCACAGGGAAGGAGTGTCTGCATAGTATGACACAGGGAAGGAGTGTCTGTATAGTATGACACAGGGAAGGAGTGTCTGTATAGTATGACACAGGCAAGGAGTGTCTGTATAGTATGACACAGGGAAGGAGAGTATGTATAGTATGACACAGGGAAGGAGTGTCTCTTTAGTATGACACAGGGAAAGTGTGTCTGTATAGTATGACACAGGGAAGGAGTGTCTGTATAGTATGACACAGGGATGGAGTGACTGTTTAGTATGACACAGGGAAGGAGTGTCTGTATAGTATGTCACAGGGAAGGAGTGTCTGCATAGTATGACACAGGGAAGGAGTGTCTGTATAGTATGACACAGGGATGGAGTGTCTGTATAGTATGTCATAGGCAAGGAGTGTCTGTATAGTATGACATAGGCAAGGAGTGTCTGTATAGTATGACACAGGGAAGGAGAGTATGTATAGTATGACACAGGGAAGGAGTGTCTGTTTAGTATGACACAGGGAAAGTGTGTCTGTATAGTATGACACAGGGAAGGAGTGTCTGTATAGTATGACACATGGATGGAGTGACTGTTTAGTATGACATAGGGAAGGAGTGTCTGTATAGTATGTCATAGGGAAGGAGTGTCTGTCATGGGAAGGAGTGTCTGTATAGTATGTCATAGGGAAGGAGTGACTGTATAGTATGTCATAAGGAAGGAGTGACTGTATAGTATGTCATAGGGAAGGAAGGAGTGTCTGTATAGTATGACACAGGGAAGCAGTGTCTGTATAGTATGTCATAGGCAAGGAGTGTCTGTATAGTATGTCATAGGGAAGGAGTGTATGTATAGTATGACATAGGGAAGGAGTGTCTGTATAGTATGTCATAGGGAAGGAGTGTCTGTATATTATGTCATAGGGAAGGAGTGTCTGTATATTATGCCATAGGGAAGGAGTGCCTGTATATTATGTCATAGGGAAGGAGTATCTGTCATGGGAAGGAGTGTCTGTATAGTATGTCATTGGGAAGGAGTGCCTGTATAGTATGTCATAGGGAAGGAGTGCCTGTATAGTATGACATAGGGAAGTAGTGTCTGTATAGTATGTCATAGGGAAGGAGTGTCTGTATAGTATGACATAGGGAAGGAGCGCCTGTATAGTATGACATAGGGAAGTAGCGTCTGTATAGTATGTCATAGGGAAGGAGCGTCTGTATAGTATGACATAGGGAAGGAGTGCCGGTATAGTATGACATAGGGAAGGAGTGTCTGTATATTATGTCATAGGGAAGGAGTGTCTGTATAGTATGACATAGGGAAGGAGTGTCTGTATAGTATGTCATAGGGAAGGAAGGAGTGTCTGTATGTTATGTCATAGGGAAGGAGTGCCTGTATGTTATGACAAAGGGAAGGAGTGCCTGTATAGTATGACACAGGTAAGGAGTGTCTGTATAGTATGACACAGGGAAGGAGTGTCTGTATAGAATGTCATAGGGAAGGAGTGTCTGTATAGTATGTCATAGGGAAGGAGTGTCCGTATAGTAGGACATAGGGAAGGAGTGTCCGTATAGTAGGACATAGGGAAGGAGTGTCCGTATAGTAGGTCATAGGGAAGGAGTGTCCGTATAGTATGACATAGGGAAGGAGTGTCTGTATAGTATGTCATAGAGAAGGAGTGTCCGTATAGTATGTCACAAGTTAGGAGTGTCCGTATATTATGTCATAGGGAAGGAGTGTCCGTATAGTATGACATAGGCACTAGGGAAGAGTGCCTGTATAGTATGACATAGAGAAGAGTGCCTGTATAGTATGACATAGGGAAGGAGTGTCTGTATAGTATGACATAGGGAAGGAGTGTCTGTATAGTATGACATAGGGAAAGAGTGTCTGTATATTATGTCATAGGGAAGGAGTGCCTGTATAGTATGACATAGGGAAGTAGTGTCTGTATAGTATGTCATAGGGAAGTAGTGTCTGTATAGTATGACATAGGGAAGGAGTGCCGGTATAATATGACATAGCGAAGGAGTGTCTGTATATTATGTCATAGGGAAGGAGTGTCTGTATATTATGACATAGGGAAGGAGTGTCTGTATATTATGATATAGGGAAGGAGTGTCTGTATAGTATGACATAGGGAAGGAGTGTCTGTATAGTATGACATAGGGAAGGAGTGTCTATAGTATGACATAAGGAAGGAAGGAGTGTCTGTATGTTATGTCACAGGGAAGGAGTGTCTGTATAGTATGTCATAGGGAAGGAGTGTCTGTATAGTATGACATAGGGAAGGAGTGTCTGTATAGTATGTCATAGGGAAAGAAGGAGTGTCTGTATGTTATGTCATAGGGAAGGAGTGCCTGTATATTATGACACAGGGAAGGAGTGCCTGTATAGTATGACACAGGTAAGGAGTGCCTGTATAGTATGACACAGGGAAGGAGTGTCTGTATAGTTTGTCACAGGGAAGGAGTGCCTGTATAGTATGACATAGGGAAGGAGTGTCTGTATAGTATGTCATAGGGAAGGAGTGTCTGTATAGTTTGACATAGGGAAGGAGTGCCTGTATAGTATGACACAGGGAAGGAGTGTCGGTATAGTATGTCACAGGGAAGGAGTGCCCGTATAGTATGACACAGGGAAGGAGTGTCCGTATAGTATGTCACAGGGAAGGAGTGTCCGTATTTTATGTCACAGGGAAGGAGTGTCCGTATAGTATGACATAGGGAAGGAGTGCCTGTATATTATGTCATAGGGAAGGAGTATCTGTCATGGGAAGGAGTGTCTGTATAGTATGTCATTGGGAAGGAGTGCCTGTATAGTATGTCATAGGGAAGGAGTGCCTGTATAGTATGACATAGGGAAGTAGTGTCTGTATAGTATGTCATAGGGAAGGAGTGTCTGTATAGTATGACATAGGGAAGGAGCGCCTGTATAGTATGACATAGGGAAGTAGCGTCTGTATAGTATGTCATAGGGAAGGAGCGTCTGTATAGTATGACATAGGGAAGGAGTGCCGGTATAGTATGACATAGGGAAGGAGTGTCTGTATATTATGTCATAGGGAAGGAGTGTCTGTATAGTATGACATAGGGAAGGAGTGTCTGTATAGTATGTCATAGGGAAGGAAGGAGTGTCTGTATGTTATGTCATAGGGAAGGAGTGCCTGTATGTTATGACAAAGGGAAGGAGTGCCTGTATAGTATGACACAGGTAAGGAGTGTCTGTATAGTATGACACAGGGAAGGAGTGTCTGTATAGAATGTCATAGGGAAGGAGTGTCTGTATAGTATGTCATAGGGAAGGAGTGTCCGTATAGTAGGACATAGGGAAGGAGTGTCCGTATAGTAGGACATAGGTAAGGAGTGTCCGTATAGTAGGTCATAGGGAAGGAGTGTCCGTATAGTATGACATAGGGAAGGAGTGTCTGTATAGTATGTCATAGAGAAGGAGTGTCCGTATAGTATGCCACAAGTTAGGAGTGTCTGTATATTATGTCATAGGGAAGGAGTGTCCGTATAGTATGACATAGGCACTAGGGAAGAGTGCCTGTATAGTATGACATAGAGAAGAGTGCCTGTATAGTATGACATAGGGAAGGAGTGTCTGTATAGTATGACATAGGGAAGGAGTGTCTGTATAGTATGACATAGGGAAAGAGTGTCTGTATATTATGTCATAGGGAAGGAGTGCCTGTATAGTATGACATAGGGAAGTAGTGTCTGTATAGTATGTCATAGGGAAGTAGTGTCTGTATAGTATGACATAGGGAAGGAGTGCCGGTATAGTATGACATAGGGAAGGAGTGTCTGTATATTATGTCATAGGGAAGGAGTGTCTGTATATTATGACATAGGGAAGGAGTGTCTGTATATTATGATATAGGGAAGGAGTGTCTGTATAGTATGACATAGGGAAGGAGTGTCTGTATAGTATGACATAGGGAAGGAGTGTCTATAGTATGACATAAGGAAGGAAGGAGTGTCTGTATGTTATGTCACAGGGAAGGAGTGTCTGTATAGTATGTCATAGGGAAGGAGTGTCTGTATAGTATGACATAGGGAAGGAGTGTCTGTATAGTATGTCATAGGGAAAGAAGGAGTGTCTGTATGTTATGTCATAGGGAAGGAGTGCCTGTATATTATGACAAAGGGAAGGAGTGCCTGTATAGTATGACACAGGTAAGGAGTGCCTGTATAGTATGACACAGGGAAGGAGTGTCTGTATAGTTTGTCACAGGGAAGGAGTGCCTGTATAGTATGACATAGGGAAGGAGTGTCTGTATAGTATGTCATAGGGAAGGAGTGTCTGTATAGTATGACATAGGGAAGGAGTGCCTGTATAGTATGACACAGGGAAGGAGTGTCGGTATAGTATGTTACAGGGAAGGAGTGCCCGTATAGTATGACACAGGGAAGGAGTGTCCGTATAGTATGTCACTGGGAAGGAGTGTCCGTATTTTATGTCACAGGGAAGGAGTGTCCGTTTAGTATGACATAGGGAAGAGTGCCTGTATAGTATGACATAGAGAAGAGTGCCTGTATAGTATGACATAGGGAAGGAGTGTCTGTATAGTATGACATAGGGAAGGAGTGCCTGTATAGTATGACATAGGGAAGGAGTGTCTGTATAGTATGTCATACGGAAGGAGTGTCTGTATAGTATGACACAGGGAAGGAGTGTCTGTATAGAATGTCATAGGGAAGGAGTGTCTGTATATTATGTCATACGGAAGGAGTGTCTGTATAGTAGGACATAGGGAAGGAGTGTCTGTATAGTAGGACATAGGGAAGGAGTGTCTGTATAGTATGTCATAGGGAAGGAGTGTCCGTATAGTATGACATAGGGAAGGAGTGTCCGTATAGTATGTCATAGGGAAGGAGTGTCCGTATAGTATGTCATAGGGAAGGAGTGTCCGTATAGTATGACACAGGGAAGGAGTGTCCGTATACTATGTCACAAGGAAGGAGTGTCCATATATTATGTCATAGGGAAGGAGTGTCCGTCTAGTATGACATAGGCACTAGGGAAGAGTGCCTGTATAGTATGACATAGAGAAGAGTGCCTGTATAGTATGACATAGGGAAGGAGTGTCTGTATTGTATGACATAGGGAAGGAGTGTCTGTATAGTATGACATAGGGAAAGAGTGTCTGTATAGTATGTCATAGGGAAGGAGTGCCTGTATAGTATGACATAGGGAAGTAGTGTCTGTATAGTATGTCATAGGGAAGTAGTGTCTGTATAGTATGACATAGGGAAGGAGTGCCGGTATAGTATGACATAGGGAAGGAGTGTCGGTATAGTATGTCATAGGGAAGGAGTGTCTGTATATTATGACATAGGGAAGGAGTGTCTGTATATTATGATATAGGGAAGGAGTGTCTGTATAGTATGACATAGGGAAGGAGTGTCTGTATAGTATGACATAGGGAAGGAGTGTCTGTATAGTATGACATAAGGAAGGAAGGAGTGTCTGTATGTTATGTCACAGGGAAGGAGTGTCTGTATATTATGACACAGGGAAGGAATGCCTGTATAGTATGTCATAGGGAAGGAGTGCCTTTATAGTATGACATAGGGAAGGAGTGTCTGTATATTATGTCATAGGGAAGGAGTGTCTGTATATTATGTCATAGGGAAGGAGTGTCTGTATAGTATGTCATAGGGAAGGAGTGTCTGTATAGTATGTCATAGGGAAGGAGTGCCTGTATAGTATGTCATGTCATAGGGAAGGAAGGAGTGTCTGTATATTATGACATAGAGAAGGAGTGCCTGTATAGTATGACATAGGGAAGGAGTGCCTGTATAGTATGACATAGGGAAGGAGTGCCTGTATAGTATGTCATAGGGAAGGAGTGTCTGTATAGTATGTCATAGGGAAGGAGTGTCTGTATAGTGTGTCATAGGGAAGGAGTGCCTGTATAGTATGACATAGGGAAGGAGTGTCTGTATATTATGTCATAGGGAAGGAGTGTCTTTATATTATGTCATAGGGAAGGAGTGTCTGTATAGTATGACATAGGGAAGGAGTGTCTGTATATTATGTCATAGGGAAGGAGTGTCTGTATAGTATGACATAGGAAAGGAGTGTCTGTATAGTATGACATAGGGAAGGAGTGCCTGTATAGTATGACATAGGGAGGGGGTGTCTGTATAGTATGACATAGGGAAGGGGTGTCTGTATATTATTTCATAGGGAAGGAGTGTCTGTATATTATGACATAGGGAAGGAGTGTCTGTATAGTATGACATAAGGAAGGAGTGTCTGTATAGTATGACAAAAGGAAGGAGTGTCTGTATATTATGTCATACGGAAGGAGTGCCTGTATATTATGTCATAGGGAAGGAGCGCCTGTATAGTATACCATAGGGAAGGAGCGCCTGTATAGTATGACATAGGGAAGTAGCGTCTGTATAGTATGTCATAGGGAAGGAGCGTCTGTATAGTATGACATAGGGAAGGAGTGCCGGTATAGTATGACATAGGGAAGGAGTGTCTGTATATTATGTCATAGGGAAGGAGTGTCTGTATAGTATGACATAGGGAAGGAATGTCTGTATAGTATGTCATAGGGAAGGAAGGAGTGTCTGTATGTTATGTCATAGGGAAGGAGTGTCTGTATATTATGACACAGGGAAGGAGTGCCTGTATAGTATGACACAGGTAAGGAGTGCCTGTATAGTATGACACAGGGAAGCAGTGTCTGTATAGTATGTCACAGGGAAGGAGTGCCTGTATAGTATGACATAGGGAAGGAGTGTCTGTGTATTATGTCATAGGGAAGGAGTGTCTGTATAGTATGACATAGGGAAGGAGTGCCTGTATAGTATGACATAGGGAAGGAGTGTCTGTATAGTATGTCACAGGGAAGGAGTGCCCGTATAGTATGACACAGGGAAGGAGTGTCCGTATAGTATGTCACAGGGAAGGAATGTCTGTATAGTATGTCATAGGGAAGGAGTGACTGTGTAGTATGTCATAGGGAAGGAAGGCGTGTCTCTATAGTATGTCATAGGAATGGAGTATCTGTCATGGGAGTGTCTGTATAGTATGTCATAGAGAAGTAGTGTCTGTATAGTATGACATAGGGAAGGAAGGAGTGTCTGTATGCAGGGTTGGACTGGCCCACAGGGGTACAGGGGAATCCCCAGGTGGGCCCCACTGTCTGAGGGCCCACCCCCTCCTCTAGGGATCAGGTTCCAGACTGTACACTTGAATTATACAATATACATATGTTACATTATACTGCACAGGTCTATGGTGTATTTCATACAAACCATTGCTGTTATTAATCTGTTATATTATCATGCATGCACTAACAGTATTTACTATATACTGTATATATATTTTTAAAGGGGCCCAGACCATGCACTTTCTAATGATTAGCCAAGCCTATGTGGAAGCTAGTCAACACCCCTTCTGGAGGCTGGCCACACCTCTAAGTATGGACCCCTATCACTGCATTCCCCCAGTGGGCCCTTTGTGCCTCAGTCTGACACTGTCTATATGTTATGTCATAGGGAAGGAAGGAGTGTCTGTATAGTATGACACAGGGAAGGAGTGTCTGCATAGTATGTCATAGGGAAGGAGTGTCTGTATATTATGTCATAGGGAAGGAGTGACTGTATAGTATGACATAGGGAAGGAAGGAGTGTCTATATAGTATGACACAGGGAAGCATTATCTGTCATGGGAATGAGTGTCTGTATATTATGTCATAGGGAAGGAGTGTCTGTATATTATGTCACAGGGAAGGAGTGTCTGTATATTATGTCATAGGGAAGGAGTGTCTGTATATTATGTCATAGGGAAGGAGTGTCTGTATAGTATGTCACAAGGAAGGAAAGAATGTCTGTATAGTATGTCACAGGGAAGGAGTGTCTGTATAGAATGTCACAGGGAAGGAGTGTCTGCATAGTATGACACAGGGAAGGAGTGTCTGTATAGTATGACACAGGGAAGGAGTGTCTGTATAGTATGACACAGGCAAGGAGTGTCTGTATAGTATGACACAGGGAAGGAGAGTATGTATAGTATGACACAGGGAAGGAGTGTCTCTTTAGTATGACACAGGGAAAGTGTGTCTGTATAGTATGACACAGGGAAGGAGTGTCTGTATAGTATGACACAGGGATGGAGTGACTGTTTAGTATGACACAGGGAAGGAGTGTCTGTATAGTATGTCACAGGGAAGGAGTGTCTGCATAGTATGACACAGGGAAGGAGTGTCTGTATAGTATGACACAGGGAAGGAGTGTCTGTATAGTATGACATAGGGAAGGAGTGTCTGTATAGTATGACACAGGGATGGAGTGTCTGTATAGTATGTCATAGGCAAGGAGTGTCTGTATAGTATGACATAGGCAAGGAGTGTCTGTATAGTATGACACAGGGAAGGAGAGTATGTATAGTATGACACAGGGAAGGAGTGTCTGTTTAGTATGACACAGGGAAAGTGTGTCTGTATAGTATGACACAGGGAAGGAGTGTCTGTATAGTATGACACATGGATGGAGTGACTATTTAGTATGACATAGGGAAGGAGTGTCTGTATAGTATGTCATAGGGAAGGAGTGTCTGTCATGGGAAGGAGTGTCTGTATAGTATGTCATAGGGAAGGAGTGACTGTATAGTATGTCATAAGGAAGGAGTGACTGTATAGTATGTCATAGGGAAGGAAGGAGTGTCTGTATAGTATGACACAGGGAAGCAGTGTCTGTATAGTATGTCATAGGCAAGGAGTGTCTGTATAGTATGTCATAGGGAAGGAGTGTATGTATAGTATGACATAGGGAAGGAGTGTCTGTATAGTATGTCATAGGGAAGGAGTGTCTGTATATTATGTCATAGGGAAGGAGTGTCTGTATATTATGCCATAGGGAAGGAGTGCCTGTATATTATGTCATAGGGAAGGAGTATCTGTCATGGGAAGGAGTGTCTGTATAGTATGTCATTGGGAAGGAGTGCCTGTATAGTATGTCATAGGGAAGGAGTGCCTGTATAGTATGACATAGGGAAGTAGTGTCTGTATAGTATGTCATAGGGAAGGAGTGTCTGTATAGTATGACATAGGGAAGGAGCGCCTGTATAGTATGACATAGGGAAGTAGCGTCTGTATAGTATGTCATAGGGAAGGAGCGTCTGTATAGTATGACATAGGGAAGGAGTGCCGGTATAGTATGACATAGGGAAGGAGTGTCTGTATATTATGTCATAGGGAAGGAGTGTCTGTATAGTATGACATAGGGAAGGAGTGTCTGTATAGTATGTCATAGGGAAGGAAGGAGTGTCTGTATGTTATGTCATAGGGAAGGAGTGCCTGTATGTTATGACAAAGGGAAGGAGTGCCTGTATAGTATGACACAGGTAAGGAGTGTCTGTATAGTATGACACAGGGAAGGAGTGTCTGTATAGAATGTCATAGGGAAGGAGTGTCCGTATAGTATGTCATAGGGAAGGAGTGTCCGTATAGTAGGACATAGGGAAGGAGTGTCCGTATAGTAGGACATAGGGAAGGAGTGTCCGTATAGTAGGTCATAGGGAAGGAGTGTCCGTATAGTATGACATAGGGAAGGAGTGTCCGTATAGTATGTCATAGAGAAGGAGTGTCCGTATAGTATGTCACAAGTTAGGAGTGTCCGTATATTATGTCATAGGGAAGGAGTGTCCGTATAGTATGACATAGGCACTAGGGAAGAGTGCCTGTATAGTATGACATAGAGAAGAGTGCCTGTATAGTATGACATAGGGAAGGAGTGTCTGTATAGTATGACATAGGGAAGGAGTGTCTGTATAGTATGACATAGGGAAAGAGTGTCTGTATATTATGTCATAGGGAAGGAGTGCCTGTATAGTATGACATAGGGAAGTAGTGTCTGTATAGTATGTCATAGGGAAGTAGTGTCTGTATAGTATGACATAGGGAAGGAGTGCCGGTATAGTATGACATAGGGAAGGAGTGTCTGTATAGTATGTCATAGGGAAGGAGTGTCTGTATATTATGACATAGGGAAGGAGTGTCTGTATATTATGATATAGGGAAGGAGTGTCTGTATAGTATGACATAGGGAAGGAGTGTCTGTATAGTATGACATAGGGAAGGAGTGTCTATAGTATGACATAAGGAAGGAAGGAGTGTCTGTATGTTATGTCACAGGGAAGGAGTGTCTGTATAGTATGTCATAGGGAAGGAGTGTCTGTATAGTATGACATAGGGAAGGAGTGTCTGTATAGTATGTCATAGGGAAAGAAGGAGTGTCTGTATGTTATGTCATAGGGAAGGAGTGCCTGTATATTATGACAAAGGGAAGGAGTGCCTGTATAGTATGACACAGGTAAGGAGTGCCTGTATAGTATGACACAGGGAAGGAGTGTCTGTATAGTTTGTCACAGGGAAGGAGTGCCTGTATAGTATGACATAGGGAAGGAGTGTCTGTATAGTATGTCATAGGGAAGGAGTGTCTGTATAGTATGACATAGGGAAGGAGTGCCTGTATAGTATGACACAGGGAAGGAGTGTCGGTATAGTATGTCACAGGGAAGGAGTGCCCGTATAGTATGACACAGGGAAGGAGTGTCCGTATAGTATGTCACAGGGAAGGAGTGTCCGTATTTTATGTCACAGGGAAGGAGTGTCCGTATAGTATGACATAGGGAAGAGTGCCTGTATAGTATGACATAGAGAAGAGTGCCTGTATAGTATGACATAGGGAAGGAGTGTCTGTATAGTATGACATAGGGAAGGAGTGCCTGTATAGTATGACATAGGGAAGGAGTGTCTGTATAGTATGTCATACGGAAGGAGTGTCTGTATAGTATGACACAGGGAAGGAGTGTCTGTATAGAATGTCATAGGGAAGGAGTGTCTGTATATTATGTCATACGGAAGGAGTGTCTGTATAGTAGGACATAGGGAAGGAGTGTCTGTATAGTAGGACATAGGGAAGGAGTGTCCGTATAGTATGTCATAGGGAAGGAGTGTCCGTATAGTATGACATAGGGAAGGAGTGTCCGTATAGTATGTCATAGGGAAGGAGTGTCCGTATAGTATGTCATAGGGAAGGAGTGTCCGTATAGTATGACACAGGGAAGGAGTGTCCGTATACTATGTCACAAGGAAGGAGTGTCCATATATTATGTTATAGGGAAGGAGTGTCCGTCTAGTATGACATAGGCACTAGGGAAGAGTGCCTGTATAGTATGACATAGAGAAGAGTGCCTGTATAGTATGACATAGGGAAGGAGTGTCTGTATTGTATGACATAGGGAAGGAGTGTCTGTATAGTATGACATAGGGAAAGAGTGTCTGTATATTATGTCATAGGGAAGGAGTGCCTGTATAGTATGACATAGGGAAGTAGTGTCTGTATAGTATGTCATAGGGAAGTAGTGTCTGTATAGTATGACATAGGGAAGGAGTGCCGGTATAGTATGACATAGGGAAGGAGTGTCGGTATAGTATGTCATAGGGAAGGAGTGTCTGTATATTATGACATAGGGAAGGAGTGTCTGTATATTATGATATAGGGAAGGAGTGTCTGTATAGTATGACATAGGGAAGGAGTGTCTGTATAGTATGACATAGGGAAGGAGTGTCTGTATAGTATGACATAAGGAAGGAAGGAGTGTCTGTATGTTATGTCACAGGGAAGGAGTGTCTGTATATTATGACACAGGGAAGGAATGCCTGTATAGTATGTCATAGGGAAGGAGTGCCTTTATAGTATGTCATAGGGAAGGAGTGTCTGTATATTATGTCATAGGGAAGGAGTGTCTGTATAGTATGTCATAGGGAAGGAGTGTCTGTATAGTATGTCATAGGGAAGGAGTGCCTGTATAGTATGTCATGTCATAGGGAAGGAAGGAGTGTCTGTATATTATGACATAGAGAAGGAGTGCCTGTATAGTATGACATAGGGAAGGAGTGCCTGTATAGTATGACATAGGGAAGGAGTGCCTGTATAGTATGTCATAGGGAAGGAGTGTCTGTATAGTATGACATAGGGAAGGAGTGTCTGTATAGTATGTCATAGGGAAGGAAGGAGTGTCTGTATGTTATGTCATAGGGAAGGAGTGCCTGTATGTTATGACAAAGGGAAGGAGTGCCTGTATAGTATGACACAGGTAAGGAGTGTCTGTATAGTATGACACAGGGAAGGAGTGTCTGTATATTATGTCATAGGGAAGGAGTGTCTGTATATTATGACATAGGGAAGGAGTGTCTGTATATTATGATATAGGGAAGGAGTGTCTGTATAGTATGACATAGGGAAGGAGTGTCCGTATAGTAGGACATAGGGAAGGAGTGTCCGTATAGTAGGACATAGGGAAGGAGTGTCCGTATAGTAGGTTATAGGGAAGGAGTGTCCGTATAGTATGACATAGGGAAGGAGTGTCTGTATAGTATGTCATAGAGAAGGAGTGTCCGTATAGTATGTCACAAGTTAGGAGTGTCCGTATATTATGTCATAGGGAAGGAGTGTCCGTATAGTATGACATAGGCACTAGGGAAGAGTGCCTGTATAGTATGACATAGAGAAGAGTGCCTGTATAGTATGACATAGGGAAGGAGTGTCTGTATAGTATGACATAGGGAAGGAGTGTCTGTATAGTATGACATAGGGAAAGAGTGTCTGTATATTATGTCATAGGGAAGGAGTGCCTGTATAGTATGACATAGGGAAGTAGTGTCTGTATAGTATGTCATAGGGAAGTAGTGTCTGTATAGTATGACATAGGGAAGGAGTGCCGGTATAGTATGACATAGGGAAGGAGTGTCTGTATATTATGTCATAGGGAAGGAGTGTCTGTATATTATGACATAGGGAAGGAGTGTCTGTATATTATGATATAGGGAAGGAGTGTCTGTATAGTATGACATAGGGAAGGAGTGTCTGTATAGTATGACATAGGGAAGGAGTGTCTATAGTATGACATAAGGAAGGAAGGAGTGTCTGTATGTTATGTCACAGGGAAGGAGTGTCTGTATAGTATGTCATAGGGAAGGAGTGTCTGTATAGTATGACATAGGGAAGGAGTGTCTGTATAGTATGTCATAGGGAAAGAAGGAGTGTCTGTATGTTATGTCATAGTGAAGGAGTGCCTGTATATTATGACAAAGGGAAGGAGTGCCTGTATAGTATGACACAGGTAAGGAGTGCCTGTATAGTATGACACAGGGAAGGAGTGTCTGTATAGTTTGTCACAGGGAAGGAGTGCCTGTATAGTATGACATAGGGAAGGAGTGTCTGTATAGTATGTCATAGGGAAGGAGTGTCTGTATAGTATGACATAGGGAAGGAGTGCCTGTATAGTATGACACAGGGAAGGAGTGTCGGTATAGTATGTCACAGGGAAGGAGTGCCCGTATAGTATGACACAGGGAAGGAGTGTCCGTATAGTATGTCACAGGGAAGGAGTGTCCGTATTTTATGTCACAGGGAAGGAGTGTCCGTATAGTATGACATAGGGAAGGAGTGCCTGTATATTATGTCATAGGGAAGGAGTATCTGTCATGGGAAGGAGTGTCTGTATAGTATGTCATTGGGAAGGAGTGCCTGTATAGTATGTCATAGGGAAGGAGTGCCTGTATAGTATGACATAGGGAAGTAGTGTCTGTATAGTATGTCATAGGGAAGGAGTGTCTGTATAGTATGACATAGGGAAGGAGCGCCTGTATAGTATGACATAGGGAAGTAGCGTCTGTATAGTATGTCATAGGGAAGGAGCGTCTGTATAGTATGACATAGGGAAGGAGTGCCGGTATAGTATGACATAGGGAAGGAGTGTCTGTATATTATGTCATAGGGAAGGAGTGTCTGTATAGTATGACATAGGGAAGGAGTGTCTGTATAGTATGTCATAGGGAAGGAAGGAGTGTCTGTATGTTATGTCATAGGGAAGGAGTGCCTGTATGTTATGACAAAGGGAAGGAGTGCCTGTATAGTATGACACAGGTAAGGAGTGTCTGTATAGTATGACACAGGGAAGGAGTGTCTGTATAGAATGTCATAGGGAAGGAGTGTCTGTATAGTATGTCATAGGGAAGGAGTGTCCGTATAGTAGGACATAGGGAAGGAGTGTCCGTATAGTAGGACATAGGGAAGGAGTGTCCGTATAGTAGGTCATAGGGAAGGAGTGTCCGTATAGTATGACATAGGGAAGGAGTGTCTGTATAGTATGTCATAGAGAAGGAGTGTCCGTATAGTATGTCACAAGTTAGGAGTGTCCGTATATTATGTCATAGGGAAGGAGTGTCCGTATAGTATGACATAGGCACTAGGGAAGAGTGCCTGTATAGTATGACATAGAGAAGAGTGCCTGTATAGTATGACATAGGGAAGGAGTGTCTGTATAGTATGACATAGGGAAGGAGTGTCTGTATAGTATGACATAGGGAAAGAGTGTCTGTATATTATGTCATAGGGAAGGAGTGCCTGTATAGTATGACATAGGGAAGTAGTGTCTGTATAGTATGTCATAGGGAAGTAGTGTCTGTATAGTATGACATAGGGAAGGAGTGCCGGTATAGTATGACATAGGGAAGGAGTGTCTGTATATTATGTCATAGGGAAGGAGTGTCTGTATATTATGACATAGGGAAGGAGTGTCTGTATATTATGATATAGGGAAGGAGTGTCTGTATAGTATGACATAGGGAAGGAGTGTCTGTATAGTATGACATAGGGAAGGAGTGTCTATAGTATGACATAAGGAAGGAAGGAGTGTCTGTATGTTATGTCACAGGGAAGGAGTGTCTGTATAGTATGTCATAGGGAAGGAGTGTCTGTATAGTATGACATAGGGAAGGAGTGTCTGTATAGTATGTCATAGGGAAAGAAGGAGTGTCTGTATGTTATGTCATAGGGAAGGAGTGCCTGTATATTATGACAAAGGGAAGGAGTGCCTGTATAGTATGACACAGGGAAGGAGTGCCTGTATAGTATGACACAGGGAAGGAGTGTCTGTATAGTTTGTCACAGGGAAGGAGTGCCTGTATAGTATGACATAGGGAAGGAGTGTCTGTATAGTATGTCATAGGGAAGGAGTGTCTGTATAGTATGACATAGGGAAGGAGTGCCTGTATAGTATGACACAGGGAAGGAGTGTCGGTATAGTATGTCACAGGGAAGGAGTGCCCGTATAGTATGACACAGGGAAGGAGTGTCCGTATAGTATGTCACAGGGAAGGAGTGTCCGTATTTTATGTCACAGGGAAGGAGTGTCCGTATAGTATGACATAGGGAAGAGTGCCTGTATAGTATGACATAGAGAAGACTGCCTGTATAGTATGACATAGGGAAGGAGTGTCTGTATAGTATGACATAGGGAAGGAGTGCCTGTATAGTATGACATAGGGAAGGAGTGTCTGTATAGTATGTCATACGGAAGGAGTGTCTGTATAGTATGACACAGGGAAGGAGTGTCTGTATAGAATGTCATAGGGAAGGAGTGTCTGTATATTATGTCATACGGAAGGAGTGTCTGTATAGTAGGACATAGGGAAGGAGTGTCTGTATAGTAGGACATAGGGAAGGAGTGTCCGTATAGTATGTCATAGGGAAGGAGTGTCCGTATAGTATGACATAGGGAAGGAGTGTCCGTATAGTATGTCATAGGGAAGGAGTGTCCGTATAGTATGTCATAGGGAAGGAGTGTCCGTATAGTATGACACAGGGAAGGAGTGTCCGTATACTATGTCACAAGGAAGGAGTGTCCATATATTATGTTATAGGGAAGGAGTGTCCGTCTAGTATGACATAGGCACTAGGGAAGAGTGCCTGTATAGTATGACATAGAGAAGAGTGCCTGTATAGTATGACATAGGGAAGGAGTGTCTGTATTGTATGACATAGGGAAGGAGTGTCTGTATAGTATGACATAGGGAAAGAGTGTCTGTATATTATGTCATAGGGAAGGAGTGCCTGTATAGTATGACATAGGGAAGTAGTGTCTGTATAGTATGTCATAGGGAAGTAGTGTCTGTATAGTATGACATAGGGAAGGAGTGCCGGTATAGTATGACATAGGGAAGGAGTGTCGGTATAGTATGTCATAGGGAAGGAGTGTCTGTATATTATGACATAGGGAAGGAGTGTCTGTATATTATGATATAGGGAAGGAGTGTCTGTATAGTATGACATAGGGAAGGAGTGTCTGTATAGTATGACATAGGGAAGGAGTGTCTGTATAGTATGACATAAGGAAGGAAGGAGTGTCTGTATGTTATGTCACAGGGAAGGAGTGTCTGTATATTATGACACAGGGAAGGAATGCCTGTATAGTATGTCATAGGGAAGGAGTGCCTTTATAGTATGACATAGGGAAGGAGTGTCTGTATATTATGTCATAGGGAAGGAGTGTCTGTATATTATGTCATAGGGAAGGAGTGTCTGTATAGTATGTCATAGGGAAGGAGTGTCTGTATAGTATGTCATAGGGAAGGAGTGCCTGTATAGTATGTCATGTCATAGGGAAGGAAGGAGTGTCTGTATATTATGACATAGAGAAGGAGTGCCTGTATAGTATGACATAGGGAAGGAGTGCCTGTATAGTATGACATAGGGAAGGAGTGCCTGTTTAGTATGTCATAGGGAAGGAGTGTCTGTATAGTATGTCATAGGGAAGGAGTGTCTGTATAGTGTGTCATAGGGAAGGAGTGCCTGTATAGTATGACATAGGGAAGGAGTGTCTGTATATTATGTCATAGGGAAGGAGTGTCTTTATATTATGTCATAGGGAAGGAGTGTCTGTATAGTATGACATAGGGAAGGAGTGTCTGTATATTATGTCATAGGGAAGGAGTGTCTGTATAGTATGACATAGGAAAGGAGTGTCTGTATAGTATGACATAGGGAAGGAGTGCCTGTATAGTATGACATAGGGAGGGGGTGTCTGTATAGTATGACATAGGGAAGGGGTGTCTGTATAGTATGTTACAAGGAAGGAGTGCCTGTATAGTATGACATAGGGAAGGAGTGTCCGTATATTGGGGCCTATTCATCAACACTAAAATAACGTTTTTAAGGACATTTTCCTTAAATAACGTTATTTTAGTATTCATGAACAGACTTAACATAGGAGATATCACAGACATCTCCTTGCTAAGTTCCCCTGCGTTAATTTCCACACTCCCCATACATTAGTATGGGGATGTGGAAATTGTGGTATTCATCAAATTCCGAAAATTATCAATTTTCGGAATTTGATGCAGTTACTATACGCCACTGTGAGGTGGCGAATAGCAGAATCCACTTACCTGTATCAGCGTGTGCAGGTCCCCCGACGAGTCCCTCCGGCACTCTTCTCCGTCCTCAGGCTCCGGAGGCTGGTCGTACATGTGTGCTCCCCAGCAAAGCACAAGAAAGTTTAGAAAAAGAAATTTTTTTTATTTTTTTTTCTAATCTGTAATGTGGTCTGCTGGGAAACCACATGACAGACCAGCAGGACGGAGCCGGAGGCTGCTGCGCGGACAGGTAAGTCGGGGGGGGAAGGTGTGCGGAGGGGGGAGGGGGGGGGATCGGGGGGGGTTTGAAACTTAACGCATCTGTAGGCAGTGCTGCGCATGCGCTGGTTTTACAGATGTAACAGCGCATGCGCAGCACTGTTTCCAGATGCGATAAGGTAGTGTAGGCAGAGAAAAGTATCTATTTCCCGAAAAGCTGTCATCGCAAAATTGACAGCTTTTCGGAATAGATACTTATGGAGAGGTGGAATGATTAATTCTACCTATAATTAGCTAGAACTCCATGAGAGTTCTAAAGCTAATTATCTCCAGAGAATTTTAATGTTTAATGAATAGGCCCCTTTATGTCATAGGGAAGGAGTGTCCGTATATTATGTCATAGGGAAGGAGTGTCCGTATAGTATGACATAGGGAAGGAGTGTCTGTATAGTATGACATAGGGAAGGAGTGTCTGTATAGTATGTCATAGGGAAGGAGTGTCTGTATAGTATGACATAGGGAAGGAGTGTCTGTATAGTATGACATAGGGAAGGAGTGTCTGTATAGTATGTCATAGGGAAGGAGTGTCTGTATATTATGTCATAGGGAAGGAGTGCCTGTATATAATGTCATAGGGAAGGACTTCCTGTATAGTATGACATAGGGAAGGAGTGCTTGTATATTATGACATAGGGAAGGAGTGTCTGTATATTATGTCACTGGGAAGGAGTGTCTGTATTGTATAACATAGGGAAGGAGTGTCTGTATAGTATGTCATAGGGAAGGAGTGTCTGTATATTATGTCATAGGGAAGGAGTGTCTGTATAGTATGTCATAGGGAAGGAGTGTCTGTATAGTATGTCATAGGGAAGGAGTGTCTGTATAGTATGACATAGGGAAGGAGTGCCTGTATAGTATGACATAGGGAAGTAGTGTCTGTATAGTATGTCATAGGGAAGTAGTGTCTGTATAGTATGACACAGGGAAGGAGTGCCGGTATAGTATGACATAGGGAAGGAGTGTCTGTATAGTATGTTATAGGGAAGGAGTGTCTATATTATGTCATAGGGAAGGAGTGTCTGTATAGTATGACATAGGGAAGGAGTGCCTGTATAGTATGACTTAGGGAAGGAGTGTCTGTATAGTATGACATAGGGAAGGAGTGCCTGTATAGTATGACATAGGGAAGGAGTGTCTGTATAGTATGTCATACGGAAGGAGTGTCTGTATAGTATGACACAGGGAAGGAGTGTCTGTATAGAATGTCATAGGGAAGGAGTGTCTGTATAGTATGACATAGTGAAGGATTGTCTGTATAGTATGAGACAGGGAAGGAGTGTCTGTATAGTATGTCATAGGGAAGGAGTGTCTGTATAGTATGTCATAGGGAAGGAGTGTCTGTATATTATGTCATAGGGAAGGAGTGTCTGTATAGTATGTCATAGGGAAGGAGTGTCTGTATAGTATGTCATAGGGAAGGAGTGTCTGTATAGTATGACATAGGGAAGGAGTGCCTGTATAGTATGACATAGGGAAGTAGTGTCTGTATAGTATGTCATAGGGAAGTAGTGTCTGTATAGTATGACACAGGGAAGGAGTGCCGGTATAGTATGACATAGGGAAGGAGTGTCTGTATAGTATGTTATAGGGAAGGAGTGTCTATATTATGTCATAGGGAAGGAGTGTCTGTATAGTATGACATAGGGAAGGAGTGCCTGTATAGTATGACTTAGGGAAGGAGTGTCTGTATAGTATGACATAGGGAAAGAGTGCCTGTATAGTATGACATAGGGAAGGAGTGTCTGTATATTATGTCATACGGAAGGAGTGTCTGTATAGTATGACACAGGGAAGGAGTGTCTGTATAGAATGTCATAGGGAAGGAGTGTCTGTATAGTATGACATAGTGAAGGATTGTCTGTATAGTATGAGACAGGGAAGGAGTGTCTGTATAGTATGTCATAGGGAAGGAGTGTCTGTATAGTATGACATAGGGAAGGAGTGTCTGTATAGTATGACATAGGGAAGGAGTTTCTGTATAGTATGTCATAGGGAAGGAGTGCCTGTATAGTATGACGTAGGGAAGGAGTGTCTGTATATTATGTCATAGGGAAGGAGTGCCTGTATAGTATGACATAGGGAAGGATTGTCTGTATAGTATGAAATAGGGAAGGAGTGTCTGTATATTATGTCACAGGGAAGGAGTGTCTGTATAGTATGTCATAGGGAAGGAGTGTCTGTCTATTATGTCATAGGGAAGGAGTGTCTGTCTATTATGTCATAAGGAAGGAGTGTCTGTTTATTATGTCATAGGGAATACGGGTCTGTATATTATGTCACAGGGAAGGAGTGTCTGTATATTATGTCACTCCTTCAGGGAAGGAGTTTCTGTATAGTATGTCATAGGGAAGGAGTGCCTGTATAGTATGACATAGGGAAGGAGTGTCTGTATATTAGGTCATAGGGAAGGAGTGCCTGTATAGTATGACATAGGGAAGGATTGTCTGTATATTATGAAATAGGGAAGGAGTGTCTGTATATTATGTCACAGGGAAGGAGTGTCTGTCTAGTATGTCAAAGGGAAGGAGTGTCTGTCTATTATGTCATAGGGAAGGAGTGTCTGTCTATTATGTCATAAGGAAGGAGTGTCTGTCTATTATGTCATAGGGAATACGGGTCTGTATATTATGTCACAGGGAAGGAGTGTCTGTATATTATGTCACAGGCAAGGAGTGTCTGTATATTATGTCACAGGGAAGGAGTGTCTGTATATTATGTCACAGGGAAGGAGTGTCTGTATATTATGTCACAGGGAAGGAGTGCCTGTATATTATGTCATAGGGAAGGAGTGTCTGTATATTATGTCATAGGGAAGGAGCGCCTGTATATTATGTCATAGGGAAGGAGCGCCTGTATATTATGTCATAGGGAAGGAGCGTCTGTATATTATGACATAGGGAAGGAGCGTCTGTATATTATGACATAGGGAAGGAGCGCCTGTATATTATGTCATAGGGAAGGAGCGTCTGTATATTATGACATAGGGAAGGAGCGTCTGTATATTATGTCATAGGGAAGGAGTGTCTGTATATCATGACATAGGGTAGGAGTGTCTGTATATCATGACATAGGGAAGGAGTGTCTGTATATTATGACATAGGGATGGAGTGTCTGTATATTATGACATAGGGATGGAGTGTCTGTATATTATGACATGGTGAAGGAGTTTCTGTATATTATGTCATAGGGAAGGAGTGTCTGTATAGTATGTCATAGGGAAGGAGTGTCTGTATAGTATGTCATAGAGAAGGAGTGTCTGTATAATATGTCATAGGGAAGGAGTGTCTGTATTTGATGTCATAGGGAAGGAGTGTCTGTATAGTATGACATAGGGAAGGAGTGTCTGTATATTATGTCATAGGGAAGGAGTGTCTGTATATTATGACTTTTGGAAGGCGTTTGCGGTGGAGAAGCCACCTTCTATTATGTCATAAGGAAGGAGTGTCTGTCTATTATGTCATAGGGAATACGGGTCTGTATTTTATGTCACAGGGAAGGAGTGTCTGTATATTATGTCACAGGCAAGGAGTGTCTGTATATTATGTCACAGGGAAGGAGTGTCTGTATATTATGTCACAGGGAAGGAGTGTCTGTATATTATGTCACAGGGAAGGAGTGTCTGTATATTATGTCATAGGGAAGGAGTGCCTGTATATTATGTCATAGGGAAGGAGTGTCTGTATATTATGTCATAGGGAAGGAGTGCCTGTATATTATGTCATAGGGAAGGAGTGCCTGTATATTATGTCATAGGGAAGGAGTGCCTGTATATTATGTCATAGGGAAGGAGCGTCTGTATATTATGACATAGGGAAGGAGTGCCTGTATATTATGACATAGGGAAGGAGCGCCTGTATATTATGTCATAGGGAAGGAGCGTCTGTATATTATGTCATAGGGAAGGAGCGTCTGTATATTATGTCATAGGGAAGGAGCGTCTGTATATTATGACATAGGGAAGGAGCGTCTGTATATTATGTCATAGGGAAGGAGTGTCTATATTATGTCATAGGGAAGGAGTGCCTGTATAGTATGTCATAGGGAAGGAGTGTCTGTATAGTATGACATAGGGAAGGAGTGCCTGTATAGTATGACTTAGGGAAGGAGTGTCTGTATAGTATGACATAGGGAAGGAGTGCCTGTATAGTATGACATAGGGAAGGAGTGTCTGTATAGTATGTCATACGGAAGGAGTGTCTGTATAGTATGACACAGGGAAGGAGTGTCTGTATAGAATGTCATAGGGAAGGAGTGTCTGTATAGTATGACATAGTGAAGGATTGTCTGTATAGTATGAGACAGGGAAGGAGTGTCTGTATAGTATGTCATAGGGAAGGAGTGTCTGTATAGTATGACATAGGGAAGGAGTGTCTGTATAGTATGACATAGGGAAGGAGTTTCTGTATAGTATGTCATAGGGAAGAAGTGCCTGTATAGTATGACATAGGGAAGGAGTGTCTGTATATTATGTCATAGGGAAGGAGTGCCTGTATAGTATGACATAGGGAAGGATTGTCTGTATAGTATGAAATAGGGAAGGAGTGTCTGTATATTATGTCACAGGGAAGGAGTGTCTGTATAGTATGTCATAGGGAAGGAGTGTCTGTCTATTATGTCATAGGGAAGGAGTGTCTGTCTATTATGTCACAGGGAAGGAGTGTCTGTCTATTATGTCATAGGGAATACGGGTCTGTATATTATGTCACAGGGAAGGAGTGTCTGTATATTATGTCACAGGCAAGGAGTGTCTGTATATTATGTCACAGGGAAGGAGTGTCTGTATATTATGTCACAGGGAAGGAGTGTCTGTATATTATGTCACAGGGAAGGAGTGTCTGTATATTATGTCACAGGCAAGGAGTGTCTGTATATTATGTCACAGGGAAGGAGTGTCTGTATATTATGTCACAGGGAAGGAGTGTCTGTATATTATGTCACAGGGAAGGAGTGTCTGTATATTATGTCACAGGGAAGGAGTGTCTGTATATTATGTCACAGGGAAGGAGTGTCTGTATATTATGTCACAGGGAAGGAGTGTCTGTATATTATGTCATAGGGAAGGAGTGCCTGTATATTATGTCACAGGGAAGGAGTGTCTGTCTATTATGTCATAGGGAAGGAGTGTCTGTCTATTATGTCATAAGGAAGGAGTGTCTGTCTATTATGTCATAGGGAATACGGGTCTGTATATTATGTCACAGGGAAGGAGTGTCTGTATATTATGTCACAGGCAAGGAGTGTCTGTATATTATGTCACAGGGAAGGAGTGTCTGTATATTATGTCACAGGGAAGGAGTGTCTGTATATTATGTCACAGGGAAGGAGTGTCTGTATATTATGTCATAGGGAAGGAGTGCCTGTATATTATGTCATATGGAAGGAGTGTCTGTATATTATGTCATAGGGAAGGAGTGCCTGTATATTATGTCATAGGGAAGGAGTGCCTGTATATTATGTCATAGGGAAGGAGTGCCTGTATATTATGTCATAGGGAAGGAGTGCCTGTATATTATGTCATAGGGAAGGAGCGTCTGTATATTATGACATAGGGAAGGAGCGCCTGTATATTATGTCATAGGAAAGGAGCGTCTGTATATTATGTCATAGGGAAGGAGCGTCTGTATATTATGACATAGGGAAGGAGCGTCTGTATATTATGTCATAGGGAAGGAGTGTCTGTATATTATGACATAGGGTAGGAGTGTCTGTATATCATGACATAGGGAAGGAGTGTCTGTATATTATGACATAGGGATGGAGTGTCTGTATATTATGACATAGGGATGGAGTGTCTGCATATTATGACATGGTGAAGGAGTTTCTGTATATTATGTCATAGGGAAGGAGTGTCTGTATAGTATGTCATAGGGAAGGAGTGTCTGTATAGTATGTCATAGGGAAGGAGTGTCTGTATAATATGTCATAGGGAAGGAGTGTCTGTATTTGATGTCATAGGGAAGGAGTGTCTGTATAGTATGACATAGGGAAGGAGTGTCTGTATATTATGTCATAGGGAAGGAGTGTCTGTATATTATGACTTTTGGAAGGCGTTTGCGGTGGAGAAGCCACCTTCGGCGCACGTTGAAAAACTGAGTGCCGCATCGGGTGTCACCACTCGAAGTGAGTCTACTTGGTGTTTGAAGGGGAGAGAGACCTGAGAGAAGGAGAGTGATTAAGACAGGAGAGGAATAAAACCAAAAACAAACGTAACCCAGCCAATGCCGGAGAAAGTCAGCTAGTGAATCCGCCTGTCTGTCTGTCTTTATTTGTCCATCTATCTATCTTGTCTTGTCTGTCTCTTATCTATCTCTCATCTATATCTTATCTATCTACAGTATGTGTTTGTCTAGCTATCTTTATCTATCCATCTATCCTATTTGTTATCAAAAGTAGGTTTCATCAATGTCACTGTGAAATTGTGACAGTCTAACTTCATCAGGGGTGTATAATGCAACTTACCTGAGTCTATACTGTATACTATAAATAATAATCAAAGAACATCAAATCCATGTGTAAGAGATTGTCCACCATAAACAAGATGCAGACCGATTGGCTGCTGGCAAGCATCTCTTATTGGTACACAGAATCAAAGGGCCTGGTTCAGAGCTGAACGCTCTGATCAGAGCGCTCGCTCTGAATCAGGGCCCTCCTACCTTTTTTTGGAGCGTCCTCATGGACGCTCGCATTGCTGTGGGTGACCACCCACAGCTATAGCGAGCATCCATGATGATGGTCGCGATGGTCTTGACCATCGCGACCATCGGGCTTGCGACGGAGACCCTGCGGTAGGGTTTCGCTGCCGCAAGCCTTGGAGTGATTTTGGCGCTATCAGAGCCAAAATCACTCCCACTGACATCACTAGTGATTTTAGTGGGGCCGGCTTGAGACGGTAGGTGTTCCCATGGGAACGCCTCCGTCTGGCAGGCACGCCCCCGGCACTCCCACCAAAGGGGGCGTGCTGTCAGTCACCATTGACAGCACTACCCCCTTTGGTGCGAGACCCGGAGCGATGGAGAGCCCGTCGCTCGCCGGGTCTCGCACATGCGCACCACGGAGCTCCCTCCGTCGTGCGCATGCGCAGTGGGGGAACATCGACCAGCTTGCGAGCGTACTGCCGCTCACGAGGCTAACTTTAACCTTTAGTTTCAGTACACTCCAGCCCTAGCAAACACCACTGCTGTGTGCAGTTACTGGCCCTAAGGAGTGTCCAGGGCTGCACCAGCCCAGTAAATAGATAGTTCGGGGCTGATTCAAGTGAAAAATACATACGGATCTCATGTATATCTGCAAAATGTGCATAGGCCAAAGTAAGAAATTTAGCGACTGACCGAGCGCCAGAATAGGAATCCGTACACGGATGAAGATTGCTAGTGCATACATCTGATCCATCGCTGGAAATGCATCACATTGACACACAGGGCCTGATTCAGCTGAGGACGGAATTGCAAAGCTGCACGCAAGCAGCTTTGCAATTCCTTCCTTGCAAATATGGTAATGCAGCAGGAGGCCTCACGCCACTTGCATGCATGACTTATCCGAGCTGCGTTGTCCAACGCAGCATCGAATAATCTGCGAGAACATCGGCCGGCTAAGTGACCCATGGGGCCATGCAAGCCAGCCGCCGCAGATGAGAGAAAGAGGCCCCCTTCCGCCCACAAATGGCAGCAGACTGTCAATCACTGGCAGTCTGCTGCCCGTCTGCGTGCGATCACGCAGGACCCGGAATGCACATGAGCAGTACAGGTTGCGCGCCTGCGCAGATTCCCGTGCAGTGCTGAATACGGCTGACATTGGCCACTTTTTCTGTTGCAAACTTTTGTTAGAATCCAGAACAGACATATACTTAGTGCGGCTTGGCTGCGGGGACAGAATCCCCTTTATATGACTTAAATCTAGTCCTCACAGCGACGGAACGTCAGTAAATATTGCCGTGTTTTTCCAGCTTTCGGTAGACGTTTGTAAAGCCTGTACAAATATGAAATACCCGGAGCAAAGCATCAGGAGGGTCCCAGCCAGGAAATTGCTATAGACTGACAGCACTGGGGAGGTTTCAGGGTGAAATGATGCAGGAAGCATCTGTGCACTGTAATGTCGCTCAGCTGTCTAAGCAATGCTCACACTATTCCATTGTCTCTATGGCACCTTGGGGCAGAACCAATAATTAGTCTAACGCAGGATAATTACACAGAAAACCTTTTTCAAGGGACCACAATGTACAATGGAATTATACCGCAAATCTTCTCAAGTCAGAGTCACCTTTTCCTTAACCGGATTTAACCGTGAACCGATTAATAGTGACAATAGCCGGCAGAGGGCAAAATCAGAGCATCATGGAGGCGATGAAGACATGAACGCACCTCAGCCGCAATTGTTCCCACGCTGCGTGCAAGGAATAAAACGTGGATATTCGCTCTATGCGAGTGGACTGCGTCTATCCATGCACTTACTTTCATAGCTGCCACCATTATCCCTACGCACTTGCACCCGCCCTATACTACTGTAGGTGCAAATGGTCTGCGCAACATTCAAAGGGAAGGGGGACATGCAGTGTGCGCAATTGTACTGGATTCCCACCATAAAGAGCTGGGATTTGTACACTGGACCTCATGCAGAGCCGCTCGCAAAATGCGAGCGCTCGCTCTGAATGAGGGTGGCCGCATCTAAAAAATGATCCGGCCTCCTGGCCGCTTGCTAGGCTGTGGGTGGTAACCCACAGCCTTAACGAGCGGCCAGGATGATGGTCACGATGGTTAAGACCATCGCGACCATCGGGGCTTGCGACGAGACCCTTGTGGTAGAGTCTCGTCTGCCGCAAGCTCCAGAGAGAGCTTGCGGCAGACGAGCTAATAGAGCCGGAAGCTCTCTCACTGACCCCACTGGTGATGTCAGTGGGGCCGCCCACAAACGGCAGGCGTTCTCATGGAAACGCCTCCATCTGGGCAGCCACCCCCCCGACACGCCTACAAAACAGGTCGAGCTGTCGACAGCCACTCCTTTTGTAGTGAGCCCCGGAGCAAGCGAATTTCTCTCTTGCTCCGGGGCTTGCGCACGCGCAGCCAAACATCGACCCGCTTGCGAACGCTCAGGCGCTTGCGAGCGGGCCTGAATGAGACCCTCTATGCGGTTAGGAGCATGGGATCAGTAGTCGCATACTTACATATTGTGCAGTTTGGAAATGACCTCCACTGACTGAAAACAATGTAAGCAGTAACTCGCCATGGTGGCAGGCTCTCCCGCTTCCCGTCCACGTCATAGTGAATGCTTTGTGGCTTGTGGCTGGAGATGACAATGAGGGATGGTGAGACACAGGGTCAGGGGTGTCCATACCTTTTTTTTGCACATGCGTGAACGCTGCACTGCTCACACACCGCAATCCCAACGCGATTACGTCTTTAAATAGGAACCATTCATAACGTGAGTGACAGGCAGTCAGCGTTTGAGGTGGTTAGACGAACACAGGCGTGTCTGACCGTTTAAAACGCCATTACATGGGCATGCATAAATTAGATATTGAGATCCCCTGTGCAGTATGAGAGCGCTCTGCGAGTGAGGAGAGCTGCAGTGTTTGTGGCTGGTCAGACGTGACTTACATGCTGGGTGACTGACCGATGTGCGTCGATAGTACCGATGTTTATGATATTGCGTGTTATCGGACGGATATAAGAAGGAAGCAGTGGGTGCCCCTACACTCGGCTGTGCTTTGGAACTCATTAGCATATTTTAGCAACTGCGATCCGTGAGAGAATGCAGCTGCGATTGCATTACCGTAAATCTCTGAATGAGGCCCTTGGTACAGAGGGCCACAAATTCTTTGCTCAGTTATCCTCTCAGCCATTGGGTATTCATTCTTTGCTGAGTAAAAATGATTCTAATCAATGCTAATACTAATACAATTATCTAGATTGCCATGTCACTCACTGCCCTGAGACGCTGCTATACTAATGCCACCAGCGGGGTTGTGTCTTTGAGCGTGATCACAGATGGACCCAGCTGCTGTGCCACAATATGCCAAGGAGGGACCTGAAGAAAAAAGCCGCCCACTACGTGCATCTCCGAATCCTGCATCCGAAAGATGCAGGATTGGATCAATATCGCGAGCGTCAGACACAGACACTTACGTCGGTACTCCCAGAGTACTGGACCAAAGCCTCATTTTTTGGAATCTTAGGCAGCTCTGCCCGGCCCCTGCCCCCAAATGGCCGCAGCATATCAATCATGCTGCTGCTGCTTGGGGGACGCTATGTGCAATCTCGTAGTACTTGTTCTGCACGTACGCACTTCGGGGCCTGTGCATCCACCCACCATCGGAGTTGTAAGCAAACTTTTGGGTTTGAGCACAACTCTGAATAAGGCCCTTTGTCTGCAGGCTATGTTCTCCTCAGATAATGACTGTGGTTTGTATTATACTCAGGTTATGGTATCCCTCCTCCTCCTAAGAAACTGTTCCTGGTTCCCATGCTCCTTGCCCCCATCATACAGGATTGCTCCTGGTATACAGTCCTTCCTCAGTCACTACCCAGGACCATAATTTTCTCATGACATAGTTCCTATTCTCCACAGAAGTAACCTGCGGTCAGGGCCGTTGCTACCATTAGGCAGATATAGGCAGCCATGGTGGAGGTGTCGGGGTGTAGCTGTGGAACACTCCAAATTGCAGTCCAGTCAGAGGACCGCTTTGGAGTAGGTGGACTTAAGGCCTTATTCAGCTGTGCATGCCAGTGCACTGCTGAACGCAGATTCCCGATGTTTGGGAATCTGTGCAGGCGCCAGACCCGTTCTGCGAGTCCGCTTGCAGACTGTCAGTGATTGACAGTCTGCTGCCATTTAGGGGCGAGGAGGGGGCGACGACAGCCTCCGTTACCCGGAATGGAGGTGTGTCGCCGCTGTTGGGGAAGAGGGAAGAGGCCAGGATCGCCGTCAGGTGACGGAGATTTCTGGCCACATCCTCTAAATTGCGGCGGCCGGCAGCGGGACACTATGGGTGACCGCAGCCAGCCAATGGTACGCAGATTAACTGATGCTGCGTTGAACGCAGCTCGGTTAAGTAATGCACAGGGGGCGTGATGCCTCCTGTGTATTACCATATCTGCAAAGGATTGCAATTGCAAAGCTGCCTGCATGCATACATCATATCTATAGCCTGCGTGCAGCTTTGCTATTACGATCCTTACAGAATCATTCCCTTAATTTGGACGCCCCTGCACTGGGGAAGGGGGAGAGGGGGGGGGTTTGAGGCCACATTAGATAGTGACCCGGCAAATGGTGGATCAAAAATACTAGTACTATATTAAGGAAAAGAGGGCCTGATTCAGAGCCGGACGCTCTGACAAGAGCGCTCGCTCTGAATCAGGGCCCTCCTACCTGTTATTGGAGCGGCCTCCTGGCCGCTTGCATAGCTGTGGGTGGCCACCCACAGCTTATGCGAGAGGCCAAAAAGCCACCGACCATCGGGCTTGCGACGAGACCCTGCGGTAGGGTCTCGCTGCCGCAAGCCCAGGAGTGCTTTTGGCTCTATCACTAGGCATGCGCACTAGGGCACCATCGACCCAGAGGCCCTGATTCAGAGCCGGACGCTCTGACAGAGCGCTCTCTCTGAATCAGGGCCGTCCTTCTTAATTTTTAGAGCGGCCTCCTGGCCGCTCGTTTAGCTGTGGGTGACCATCAACAGCTATAGCGAGCGGCCAGGAAGATGGTCGCGATGGTCAAGACCATCGCGACCATCGGGCTTGCGACGAGACCCTTGTGGTAGGGTCTCGTTGCCGCAAGCCCTAGAGTGCTTTTGGCTCTATCAGAGCCGAGAGCACTCCCACAGACATCACTTGTGATGTCAGTGGGGCCGGCCTCAGACGGTAGGCATTCCCATGGGAACGCCTCCGTCTGGGCAGCCACGCCCCCCGCACGTCCACCAAAGGGGGCGTGCTGTCAATCACCATCGACAGCACGCCCCCTTTGTAGCGAGACCCGGAGCGACGGCTTGCCCGTCGCTATCCTGGTCTCGTGCATGCGCACGTCGGAGCCGCTTCCGTCGTGCGCATGCGCACTGGGCCAACATCGACCAGCTTGCGAGCGCTCAGCGCTCGCGAGCGCTCAGCGCTCGCGAGCGGGTCTGAATTAGGCCCTGAGAGTTATATAGTGGAAGGAGTAGCACCCCCCCCAGCAGCACATAGTATATCAGGAGATGAGTGATGTGTTAGTGAGGACAGGGCTGCATGTGACAGGGGCAGTGACATGATGTGAGGAGGGGAATAGAGGCAGCAGGAAGCCACAGACTGAGAGTTATATAGTGGAAGGAGTAGGCCCCCCAGCAGCACAGAGTATATCAGTAGATGAGTGATTTATTACTGAGGACAGGGCTGTGAAAGGAATAGTGACATGATGTGAGTAGGGGAATAGAGGCAGCAGGAATCCAGACTGAGGGCCTAATTCAGACCCGCTCGCGAGCAAACCGTCGCTCCGGGTCTCGCACCAAAAGGGGCGTGCTGTCGATAGTGAGTGACAGCACGCCCCCTTTGGTGGGCATGCCGGGGGAGTGGCTGCCCAGACTGAGGCATTCCATAATGGTGTGGGGTGTGTTCACGTGGCATGGGTTGGGTCCGGTCCACCTTAACATGTCCTTGATCGATAACTGCTATGTTGCATTGGTTGATGACCATTTGCAGCCCTTCATGGACTTCATGTACCCCCACAACGATGGAATATTCAGGTAGGATAATGCACCCTGTCATCGGTCCCAATTTATCCAGAAATGACTCTAGGAGCATTCTGGAGAGTTCTGACGAATAGTGTGGCCACCACGGTCGCCTGACTTGAACCCAACGTGGTGGAGAGGTCCATTTGCACCTAAAATCCTGCACTTACAAATATCGGGAAGCTGTGGGAAGCTATTCAGGTGGGGATGTAGTTTGGAAGCCAATGGTCTAAATCCAGACGTTCTAATCCCGGTGTGGTACTAATGACCGGTGTCTAAATCTAGATGCCTGTCATTACCCAGTTGGCGGAAGACCGACGCCCGGGCATCCAATCAAATTGATGCCGGGCGCGGACAGCCGCTTTAGGTTTAGGACTCCTGGCGGGGACTTAGGGTTAGACATCCCCCACGGGAGGTTAGTGTTAGACTAGGGAAAGGGGGGGGTTAGGGTTAGGCATGCCCGGGGGGAGGTTAGGGTTAGGCACCCCCCCCGGGGGACTTAGGTTTAGGCGGCGGGGAAGGGAGGTTAGGTTTAGGCACTTAGAGGGGGGATTAGGGTTAGGCACTTGGGGGGGGGAGGTTAGAGTTTGGCACCCCTAAGGGAGGGTTAGGGTTAGGAGGGGAAATTAGGTTACCGATACTTACCTTAGGGACGATCAGGATTTTCACCCTTGCCGGGCTGCTGCTGTCGGGATTTGAACCTGCGTCCAACGGTAATACCTACTACACCCATTCAGGTGGCATGGGTCACCATCTCTCCAGAGGTCTTCCGTCCACTTGTGGACTCGATGCCACATCGAGTTGCTGCACTTGGCCGGGCCAAAGGGGGTCCTAGGCACCTATCCCATGACTTTTGGCACTTCATTGTATTTCTGTACAGCACTGTGAAATATTTATATGTTGTGTTAAAATAATAATAATAATAATAAATAATAATAATGATAATAATAATAATATGTATTTTATTCATTTTAGGGACAGCCAGGTGTAAAAGGGGAAAGAGGAGAAAGAGTAAGTATCTCATACATATTCCCTATACTACTGGTTCCCAAACGTGGCCATCAAAGCGCCCTAACAGTCCCGGTTATAAGGATATCCATGCCTAAGCACAATTTACTTAATTAGAACCTCAGCCAATTTGATCATAACATCTGTGAACAATCATGGATATCCTTAAAACCTGGACTGTTAGGGTGCCCTAAGGTCCGAGTTTGGGGGTAACCCTGCCATAGACAGATCATACACTAGTGTGATTTAATTACTATTGAGAAGTAGCTGTGTTAATTGAAAACTCATTTTCTGCCTGCAGTCAATAGTAATTCTATTAAAATGCAATTACCCTGTAGGATGAACAGATTAGTGTATCACTGAAGCAATACTAGCCACACATTATCATTGTTACTATCCAAATACAGTAAGGAGGAGACCAAATGACTACAGGCATAGACTCTATTATCAAGGATGCTGATTGGCCGGGCTGCCATTGGGCTTAACCTTATGTTCCGTTATGTTTGCTGTGTGTACTCTAACATGTCATTGTCGTATCGCAGGGTGACACGCAGTCACAGAATACGGTGCGGGTCATTGCTCGGCAGGTGTGTGAACAGATTATCCAAAGTAAGTATCCAATCCCCTGCACTCTGTCATAAGTGTAAGATGCATAGATCAACTACTAATCCATTCAAAGGCAGCTTTTGTATGGGGGCAAACCAGGGTGTAATAACAGCAGGCTGCCATAGAAAATGGTCTTGCCAAAACCTGTGGTTTGTCTAGTATATATACAATACAGAAGTCATCTTAATAAACTTAATTCAATACAGAGAACATTCGGATTGGCCAATATATAATATAGAGAACACTATACAATACAGAGAGCATTCTTGTGATCTCAGTATACTGTATAATACAGATATATTTCCAGTTAACTCTATGCAATACAATAGCTCTCTACAATACAGGGAACATTCAGATTGGCCAATTTATAGAGAAAACTATACAATACAGAGAGCATTCTTGTGATCTCAATATATAATACAGATCGATTTCCAGTCAACTCTATACAATATAATCGCTCTCTACAATACAGGGAACATTCTGATATATGATATGCAATGGTTTGTGTGGGTTCTGCACAAGGCTGAGTATTATATATGTATACAATGTATTATTGTAATACATTGTATCTGTATGTGAAATGCCATGTTAGTGTCACAGCCGCTGAAACGTAGCATTTTGCATGCAGATACACCCGCAGTCGCACACAGAATAAAGGCATATGCCACAAATCATTTTAATCAGCAGAAGCTGCTTGTACGTCCTATTCGCATCACTTTGCGTAAAAATTCTCGCACGAAAAGATGTTTTGCACTACTGAGTTGCACAGTGCTCATGCATTATGTTTAACGCAACTTGTAGCGCACGGAGGTAAAATGTATGTATAGACTAGGGGTGGGCAATAAGCGTCCCCCAGCTGTTGTAGAAATACACATCCCAACATGCCCTGCCACAGTTTTCCTATTTGACAATACTAAAGCTGTTGCAATGCATGCTGGGATTTATAGTTTAACAACAGCTGGAGGGCCACTTATTGCCCAACCCTGGTATAGTTTACATCTCTATATAATACAGATTGATTTCTAGTGTACGCTACACAATACAGCGAGCATTCTAATGACCTCTGTGCAATACAGAGAGCATTCTAGTATCTGGTATAAAATGCAGAGACCATTCTTGTGATCGCTATAAACTTCATATAGCTTTCTAGTGACCAATATACAATAGGAATGAGTGATATTCTCTGTTGCATGGCCAACCCAAATAGATTATATTGATCCTATCTTCTTACTAACTACTTAATTTCATGGGAACTGCTTCATTGAAATCATGTGTTTCAAACACAGTTTGTATGCTGCAGCACCTCTCATAACCTACCCTATGTTACAGTGGGTTTCCGGACTCTAGATAGACAGTAAAAAGGTTGACAATGTCTAGATAGACACCAGATGTTAGAAAGTCAACAGGGACAAAAGGTTGACACACTAAATAAAGGTTGACATGTAAGAAGGTCGACAGGGTCAAAGGTCAACATGAAAATGGTGGACACAAGATGATGGACACTTTTTTTTTTTTTTGGCGCTTACCGGAGGGTTAGAGTTAGGCACTAGAAGAGATGGTGAAGATCAGACACCGACCCGCGATGGTTAGGCACCAGGAGGGAGGGTTAGGCACTAAGGGGAGGGTTAGGGTGAAGTTTCGGACTAAAAAAAAAAATATAAAAGAAAGCATGGGTCGACCATTTTTTTTTGCGTCAACCATTTTCACGTCAACATTTTGACCCTGTCGACCGTCTTACATGTCGACATTTTGTCCCTGTCAACCTTCTGTCCATGTCGTCCTATTGACTGTCTAACATCTGGTGCCTATCTAGACACTGTCGACCTTTTTACAGTCTATCTGGTAATCCGCACCCGTTACAGTGCTGCTATCTGGAAAGCCTGAGACACATTACAGTAAAACACCATTGTTACATTTTTTGTTTTTGTTTTTTTCAAAATTTAATTTTTATTGGAAAGATAGAAATCCAAACTACCAAAGTAAATAATTCTGAGTGATAAGAGGAACAAATGCCATTTGCTAAGTTCCAGTACGTACATACTGTACATACATAACCTACATGTGTTTAACATCATCCCAATGACACCCAAATTAAAACCTTAGTGAATTCTTCTTGCAGGCCACATGGCCAGGTTTAATTCACTCCTAAACCAAATACCGAGTGGGTCTTCATCAGTCAGAAGTATTCCTGGGCCCCCAGGAGAAACCGGCCGACCGGGACCTCCAGGTCAACCAGGTGAACAAGGATCCCCTGGGATTTCAGGATTTCCCGGCAGTTCTGGCCAACCAGGAACACCAGGAGACAGAGGTAAGTAGTAACCAGACTTTTTTTTCTGCCCCAAAATAATATGATTATTATTATTATTATTATTATATATATATATATATATATATATATATATATATATATATATTGTTATATGACTTATTATGTAGAGAAAGATAATTACAAAAACATTTTTTCTGTAATAATTTTACTTTCACCTATTTTACACAATTACTTCTTTGAGACTATAAAATGATGGGCGACTGCCACTCGGGCATCTACCGTTCTGGGATTCAGGCGCCGACCAACCCCACTTTGTACTTGGACCTTGGCTGAAAAGCTGAGAGGAGGGATCTGGTGCACTGTCTGAAGTTGCAGCTTCTGATTGAATGACAGTCATCCAATATAGAGCCGCTTGTCCTCTCAACCAGGCAGCATAGTGGTTAGCATTGCTGCCTAAAAGTACCATGGTCATGAGTTCAATTTCCAGTCATGGTCTCAGCGCAAGCAGCAAAGCAAAGCCGAGGCTGGTCGCCCCTCCCCAATTCATGATTCACTGCTGGATCAGTTCTACTGTATATGTACTTTCCACATATCCAGACCTACCCTCTAGCTCAGGCCTGGCCAACCTGTGGCTCTCCAGCTGTTGTGAAACTACAAGTCCCAGCGTGCCTTGCCAGAGTTTTAGCATTCCCAAATAGCAAAACTGTGGCAAGGCATGCTGGGACTTGTAGTTTCACAACAGCTGCAGAGCCACAGGTTGGCCAAGCCTGGTCTAGTGTAACCTGCAAACAGCCCCCTTCCACCAGACTAGTAGCTGCAGAGGTACAGTCTGAAAGCTCGAGAATTGAACACACTGGTTATTATTATATATTTATATAGCGCCATTAATTTATGCCGACACTGTACAGAGAATATATGTCATTCGTTTCAGTCCCTGCCATGTTGGAGATTACAGTATAAAGTCCTTAACACAAGTACATACACACACACAAATGCAAACTTGAGTTAATTTTGTCAGAATCCAAGGAACTTACTGTAACAATATGTTTTTGTATTGTGGGAGGAAACCGGAGCACCCGGAGGAAACCCACACAAACAAGGGGAAAACATATAAACTCCACACAGGCCCTGATTCGAATCATATGCAGTACATTGGGGCAGCCATGTTACCCACTGCACTACCGTACTACCATCTACTTCCATTGGGTCATTAATCAGATCCAAATCCCATATATTTTCCATCAATACCAACTCATATTGGATACCCCCATATCATATGAAATAATCTGTCTTCTTTAAAATGGATTTATTCACATTTAATAGACACTGGTGGCACAAGTGCTATCCATTTGGTGGGCGCTAGCTATGTAGGTCCCATGGCAAACCTAAGACAGCCCTGTTTAGTATTTTGTGTGGATAGGAAAAGCCATCATTATGCCCTGGTACTCTTATATACATTACAATGCAGGTTTTCTCACACGGGTCAATGTAGGTCCATGCACAGCAAGGTTATGTTCCTATATAGAAGACACAATGATCCAGGCACTCCAGCACGTTAGATTAGCCAATGACAGGGTAGTGGTAGCAAAGAAAATCTCTCAACGCATCTCACCGTAAACCAATGGTTAAATAGACTTCATTATAGGGCTTTTCTTTAGTGTGGTGTTTGGCAATAAAGCTTGAGATCTGCCCATAACCCTGTATAGCATAAATCTATCAATCATATCTCCTTCTCCAGGTCAGAATTAATTCTAAATCCAGATTTATTTAGGCATCTGTATTTTGTTTATATAATAATATAATCCCCCCTTTTTCCGTCCACTCTTTCTCCTCTCCCTAACCGATACTTGGCCAGTAATCTAGCTTTGTGTTATACTCTTGTATTGGTTAGCGCTTTTGCTCTTTATTATCATCCTTAGTTAAGAAATGAACTAAAAATTCTAGTTCTTAAATAAATTTTCTGTTAATTTCATTTTTAACAGGTCCGTCTGGTGAAAAAGGCGAGAGAGGCAACTCCGGTGTGGGAACTCAAGGTCCTAGGGGTGCTCAGGGACCCCAAGGTAACATCAAACAATGCAACAAACAGTTTATTGTATAATAAAGATCTTGTAAAAACATGTCTTCATTTTATGCCAATTACCCGATAGCCAAGGGGAGGAATCGTACGGTCTACCAGATCACTCTACACAGCTACACGCATCTTCTGTACTCCAATAAGATACTTCGGAAACTTACTTTGTTTTTTCTTTTTACACAAAATGGCAGCTGCTCAATCAATCTGGCAATACTATTCAGGTGCATGAAAGGAAGGGATCATACCAAGTTGAAAATTCAGTGTGCTGAGGAATAATAGGGGGTTAAACCCCTCTCTTTTTTCTACTTGGTATGACCCCTTCCTTTCGTTCTGTGTTTGTTGTTATGAGATGCATGAATGAGCCAGTATTAGGAGGGCATACTGCTTCTAGTAGTGCTAGTTGGAGTTCCCAGGGGTGACTCCCAGGTAAGCTGGCTCGTAATGTGGATGCATGTACGTGCCTTACATTTGTCAAAATATATATGTGCCTTTATTATGAGGCCTTATAATTGATACATATTACATTTGGGGTAAGTGTTTGGGCAAAGGGCCCCCAAGGCTGCTCTGGCTGGGCCTCCTCATGGCAACACCACTTAATATGCATAGTTACATTTCACATCACCTTTAATGTTTGTCTTTTATTCATGTAATTTTTCACATATATTTTAACCCCTTTTTCAACACTTATTAATTAGTCTTAGACATCTATACTTTACACTTCACTGTCACCCTTCTTCCTTTTTTCATGTGATGCCCTGGGGGGGTCCTGGGCTGGACATTTTTTGGGGTGCTCCGCGTCCCAGACGTGAACCCCTTAGTGTTAGGGACTGCTAGTGACAGAGAAGCCGTGACGCGGCCTAGCAGCTTCCCATGTAGTTGCAAATGCGTGCAACTAATATCTCTGAATTCCTATTACCGTATAGTTTTCATATATTGTTGCAAGTATAATTCAGTGTGCTGAGGAACAATAGGGGGTTAAACCCCCCTCTTTTTTCTTTTTTAACAAGATCCCTGAATGATACTAAGCACCGTGAAATACAAGCTGCTGCAATGGGAAATTGCTGTATCATATTTCTCACCGCAATGCTGAGCTGCAGCACTAATACTGACATTTTATTCTTCAAAAGTGAATAATTATACAGGTGTATTTTTGTTTCATGTAACTGGGGTATTCGCTTTCGTGCAGGTCCTCCAGGTGAAGGTCGGACCGGAAGCCAAGGCCCTATTGGGTCACCTGGTCAGCGTGGTCTGCCCGGTCCGCCAGGAAACACCGGTTCTTTGGGACCTCCTGGTCCACAAGGTTATTGTGATGCGTCTTCATGCGCTGGATATGGTGAGTTCTAATTATTATATATTATTTTTTTGTAAATAATATTAGAGAGTAGTTTAGGGTTATACATCAGTACGGCTATAATATACCATGAGTTTACCAAGGCCACATATAGCAGCTTTTTTTTTAAATAAAGAGTATTTGAAAGTATTAAGAGTAGGAATCCCCATACTCCCTCACCATACGTCACTTCTTATAGGCACTCGTCAGCACTCACGCACACTTATTGCATCATTCTCTAAATGCATCACTTCTAATGCTCTTATCACATGCCACTCAAACACAGTACTGTTTTAACGTATGGGCACACTGGGCAGTTGCCCAAGGCCCAATGATTCTGGGTGCCTTTGAGCAGGGACGGGTTGGTCCCCACGGCTGGGCTGCATTCTCTACTTGCCTCCCAGTGAGTGTCTGTCAGCATGCTGATTGGTGGATGGCTGGGGATATCCACCAATCAGAGTGCAGCATTCTCTACCTGCCTCCCAGCCTGCAGCCAAATAGTGAATGGCTGTCAGCATGCTGATTGGTGGATGGCTTTTCTTTTATTTTGGGTCTGTTTTTTTTTTTTCAATTTGATGGGGAGGGGGAGATTGTCAGATCTGGGTCCTGCTTTTGTTAATTGATGGGGGTGGCATTTGGGTGTCGATCTGGGACTTGATGTTATTAGTTGGAGAGAGGGGGCAGTGGGTGTCTGCTCTTAGGTATGTTTTTATTACTGGGGTGTCAGTGGATGACCGATCTGGGGTCTGATTTTATTATTTGGGGATAGGGGGCATTGGGTGTCTGCTCTGGGGTATGATTTTATTATTGGGGTGGGAGGAGGGTGTCAGTGGGCATCTGATCTGGGGTCTGATTTTATTATTTGGGGAGAGGGGGCAGTGGGTGTCTGCTCTGGGGTATGATTTTATTAATAGGAGGTGGGGGTGTTAGTGGGCATCTGATCTGGGGTCTGATTTTATTAATGGGGGTCAGTGGCTGTCTGATCGCAGGTGCCCCAGTGCATTGCTGTGCCCAGGGCTCACAATGATGTTAATTTTAAGACGGCACCAAATCATCACACATCACTAATATTCTCTATGGTCACGTCACCTCGTATGCTCTGTTACCAGTCACTCACCCAGCACCTCTTACAGTCACTCATCAGTCATCACTCTAATACTCTATGGTCACGTCACCTCGTATCCTCTGTTACCACAGTCACTCACCCAGCACTTCTTACAGTCACTCATCAGTCATCACTCTAATACTCTATGGTCACGTCACCTCGTATCCTCTGTTACCAGTCACTCACCCAGCACTTCTTACAGTCACTCATCAGTCATCACTCTAATACTCTATGGTCACGTCACCTCGTATCCTCTGTTACCACAGTCACTCACCCAGCACTTCTTACAGTCACTCATCAGTCATCACTCTAATACTCTATGGTCACGTCACCTCGTATCCTCTGTTACCAGTCACTCACCCAGCACTTCTTACAGTCACTCATCAGTCATCACTCTAATACTCTATGGTCACGTCACCTCGTATCCTCTGTTACCACAGTCACTCACCCAGCACTTCTTACTGTCACTCATCAGTCATCACTCTAATACTCTATGGTCACGTCACCTCGTATCCTCTGTTACCACAGTCACTCACCCAGCACTTCTTACAGTCACTCATCAGTCATCACTCTAATACTCTATGGTCACGTCACCTCGTATCCTCTGTTACCAGTCACTCACCCAACACTTCTTACAGTCACTCATCAGTCATCACTCTAATACTCTATGGTCACGTCACCTCGTATCCTCTGTTACCACAGTCACTCACCCAACACTTCTTACAGTCACTCATCAGTCATCACTCTAATACTCTATGGTCACGTCACCTCGTATCCTCTGTTACCAGTCACTCACCCAGCACTTCTTACAGTCACTCATCAGTCATCACTCTAATACTCTATGGTCACGTCACCTCGTATCCTCTGTTACCAGTCACTCACCCAGCACTTCTTACAGTCACTCATCAGTCATCACTCTAATACTCTATGGTCACGTCACCTCGTATCCTCTGTTACCACAGTCACTCACCCAGCACCTCTTACAGTCACTCATCAGTCATCACTCTAATACTCTATGGTCACGT
This sequence comes from Taudactylus pleione, assembly GCA_031769625.1. Taxonomy (NCBI): domain Eukaryota; kingdom Metazoa; phylum Chordata; class Amphibia; order Anura; family Myobatrachidae; genus Taudactylus; species Taudactylus pleione. The sequence goes on from JAUIMM010000509.1 coordinate 4,813,267, forward strand.
CACCTCGTATCCTCTGTTACCAGTCACTCACCCAGCACTTCTTACAGTCACTCATCAGTCATCACTCTAATACTCTATGGTCACGTCACCTCGTATCCTCTGTTACCACAGTCACTCACCCAGCACTTCTTACAGTCACTCATCAGTCATCACTCTAATACTCTATGGTCACGTCACCTCGTATCCTCTGTTACCACAGTCACTCACCCAGCACTTCTTACTGTCACTCATCAGTCATCACTCTAATACTCTATGGTCACGTCACCTCGTATCCTCTGTTACCACAGTCACTCACCCAGCACTTCTTACAGTCACTCATCAGTCATCACTCTAATACTCTATGGTCACGTCACCTCGTATCCTCTGTTACCAGTCACTCACCCAGCACTTCTTACAGTCACTCATCAGTCATCACTCTAATACTCTATGGTCACGTCACCTCGTATCCTCTGTTACCACAGTCACTCACCCAGCACTTCTTACAGTCACTCATCAGTCATCACTCTAATACTCTATGGTCACGTCACCTCGTATCCTCTGTTACCAGTCACTCACCCAGCACTTCTTACAGTCACTCATCAGTCATCACTCTAATACTCTCTGGTCACGTCACCTCGTATCCTCTGTTACCAGTCACTCACCGAACACTTCTTACAGTCACTCATCAGTCATCACTCTAATACTCTATGGTCACGTCACCTCGTATCCTCTGTTACCAGTCACTCACCCAGCACTTCTTACAGTCACTCATCAGTCATCACTCTAATACTCTATGGTCACGTCACCTCGTATCCTCTGTTACCACAGTCACTCACCCAGCACTTCTTACAGTCACTCATCAGTCATCACTCTAATACTCTATGGTCACGTCACCTCGTATCCTCTGTTACCACAGTCACTCATCAGTCATCACTCTAATACTCTATGGTCACGTCACCTCGTATGCTCTGTTACCACAGTTACTCACCCAGCACTTCTTACAGTCACTCATCAGTCATCACTCTAATACTCTATGGTCACGTCACCTCGTATCCTCTGTTACCACAGTCACTCACCCAGCACTTCTTACTGTCACTCATCAGTCATCACTCTAATACTCTATGGTCACGTCACCTTGTATCCTCTGTTACCACAGTCACTCACCCAGCACTTCTTACAGTCACTCATCAGTCATCACTCTAATACTCTATGGTCACGTCACCTCGTATCCTCTGTTACCACAGTCACTCACCCAGCACTTCTTACAGTCACTCATCAGTCATCACTCTAATACTCTATGGTCACGTCACCTCGTATCCTCTGTTACCACAGTCACTCACCCAGCACTTCTTACAGTCACTCATCAGTCATCACTCTAATACTCTATGGTCACGTCACCTCGTATCCTCTGTTACCACAGTCACTCACCCAGCACTTCTTACAGTCACTCATCAGTCATCACTCTAATACTCTATGGTCACGTCACCTCGTATCCTCTGTTACCACAGTCACTCACCCAGCACTTCTTACTGTCACTCATCAGTCATCACTCTAATACTCTATGGTCACGTCACCTCGTATCCTCTGTTACCACAGTCACTCACCCAGCACTTCTTACAGTCACTCATCAGTCATCACTCTAATACTCTATGGTCACGTCACCTCGTATCCTCTGTTACCAGTCACTCACCCAGCACTTCTTACAGTCACTCATCAGTCATCACTCTAATACTCTATGGTCACGTCACCTCGTATCCTCTGTTACCACAGTCACTCACCCAGCACTTCTTACAGTCACTCATCAGTCATCACTCTAATACTCTATGGTCACGTCACCTCGTATCCTCTGTTACCAGTCACTCACCCAGCACTTCTTACAGTCACTCATCAGTCATCACTCTAATACTCTCTGGTCACGTCACCTCGTATCCTCTGTTACCAGTCACTCACCCAACACTTCTTACAGTCACTCATCAGTCATCACTCTAATACTCTATGGTCACGTCACCTCGTATCCTCTGTTACCACAGTCACTCACCCAACACTTCTTACAGTCACTCATCAGTCATCACTCTAATACTCTATGGTCACGTCACCTCGTATCCTCTGTTACCAGTCACTCACCCAGCACTTCTTACAGTCACTCATCAGTCATCACTCTAATACTCTATGGTCACGTCACCTCGTATCCTCTGTTACCACAGTCACTCACCCAGCACTTCTTACAGTCACTCATCAGTCATCACTCTAATACTCTATGGTCACGTCACCTCGTATCCTCTGTTACCACAGTCACTCATCAGTCATCACTCTAATACTCTATGGTCACGTCACCTCGTATGCTTTGTTACCACAGTTACTCACCCAGCACTTCTTACAGTCACTCATCAGTCATCACTCTAATACTCTATGGTCACGTCACCTCGTATCCTCTGTTACCACAGTCACTCACCCAGCACTTCTTACAGTCACTCATCAGTCATCACTCTAATACTCTATGGTCACGTCACCTCGTATCCTCTGTTACCACAGTCACTCACCCAGCACTTCTTACAGTCACTCATCACTCTAATACTCTATGGTCACGTCACCTCTAATGCTCATCACTTCTCATAACCACTCGTCCCATCATGTCAGCTCCCATACTCATTTGTCTTATAGCAACTCTACACTGTAACCCGATAAGATGTTTGGTTCCGGCAAATGAGGACGTCCTTAAATGGACACAGTACTGTTGCTGGTGGCCTAACAAGATTGCAAACATTTGTGCATATTTGTCATACTGCACACACTGTTCTACACTAGAGTTACAAGAATATGTTGTGAGAAACAACATTATGTGATTAATCCTTGAAAATAAAAGACATACACTTACTTATTCCTATAAATCGTGACATATTAACCAGGTATGATATTGCAAACTCAGTTTTGCATGTCTTTGCTGTTGTATATTTGTGACGTTTTGTCTGCAGTACTGTTACCTGTATACTGTTTGCACTGTTTGTGACTGTGTTTGTTGTGTGACCTCATCACATCAAATATATTGCGTATAGCATGAACATAAGGTACTTGCCAACAAATATTAATATCCTTAAAAAAAACAGCCAAAATATTGTCATTGACAATTTAAAACGGGTTGTAATCAGGATCCTGACGGTCACAATCCTGACAGATTCCAAAAGCGAGTATTAGGGATAGGGTTAGTCACTAGGGTTAGGCTGCCGGAGGGGATGGTTAGGGTTAGGCTGCGGGAGGGGATGGTTAGGCTGCGGGAGGGGTGGATTAGGGTTAGGATTAAGGTTAGAATATTTACCAAAATCTGTCTGAATCCCGTACCCAACCCTTTAAAACATTTACAAATCTATTGTAGTGTCTTTGTATAATCAGGCAGAGTATTATTTTTACCATTCTAAGTCTTTCAGACCCGCTCGCGAGCGCAGGACGCTCGCAAGCGGGTCGATGTTCCCCCACTGCGCATGCGCACGATGGAGGGAGCTCTGTCGTGCGCATGCGCGAGACCCGGCGTGCAACGGGCTCTCCATCGCTCCGGGTCTCGCACCAAAGGGGGCGTGCTATCGATGTTGATTGACAGCACGCCCCCTTTGGTGGGCGTGCCTGCCAGACGAAGTCTCAAGCCGGCCCCACTGACATCACTAGTGATGTCAGTGGGAGTGATTTTGGCTCTGATAGCGCCAAAATCACTCCAGGGCTTGCGGAAGCGAGACCCTACCGCAGGGTCTCTGTCGCAAGCCCAATGGTCGCGATGGTCAAGACCATTGCGACCATCATCATGGACACTCGCATATGCTGTGAGCGGCCAGCACAAAAAAAAAAAATGCCGCCCTGATCCAGAGCGAGCGCTCTGAAAGAGCGTCCGGCTCTGAATCAGGGCCAGTGTCTTATTCGTAGCTGTTTTACAACATCCTTCTTTTTCTCAGCCACCACAGTTCACAAAAAAAAAATGCCCCCGTCCCCCCCCCCATTAATAACTTTTTGAGCCACCAATCTGTACTGTCCTTGTGCTGAGAATTCTGTATTTTTGTTGAGTGTCTGTTTTGCATGCGTCCGTCGGTGTAATGATTTTTTTATGTACTGACGTTTATGTTTTTTCTCTCCTTTTGTCCACTTTTCTCTCCGAATGTCTCCACTTACTCACTTTTGTTTTTTGTTCATATCCAATGGGAAGGCTTTATACCTTACAATGACTACCAGCGTTGAAGAGCGCGTCCGATTGTGGTACAACCTGTTCTGCCTACTGGCTCAAAGTCATCAACTGAAAAATAAAAAAATCAGTATGGCTAATATATATAGACTGTAACGCACTTGTCATACGTAACATCCACCGAGGTTCCTTAATGAATGGATATGGTTCTTAGTAAGCAGATCTCCGCTTGCATTAAATGTTCGCATGGAGGAGTGAGCTACTCGAATGTTGGAAAGGTCAACAATAACTATATATATATATCAATGTACAGTACATTACGCATACAGTCTGATATACTGAAGAAAACTGGTAGCTCTGAAAGAAACCAAAACACTGTGACGTCATTCAGTTTGTTGATGTAAGTGTCCATGTTCTATTACGTGTTCTCGGTGGAGGTTGCCCGGTTAAGTGTTTGACTACATTTTTGTCAGCCCGTCTTATCCGTATTAATCGTTCAGTGTTGTAAATAAAAGTACAGAGTGTAAACATATGTATAATAATTAGACATTGTTACCATGTTTAGCGTTGTAGTTAGTACTGTTGTGGATGTACTTAATCATTTGTACGCTCATGGTGGTGGCTGGGTCAAGGTGGATATGGCGGTGAACCTAATCAAGGCAACCATGAGCACTATGGCCCAGAGAGCCCGTACAATGGCGGCGAAGACGACGACGATGACGACGAACAGGATCCCTATGCGGGATACCAAGTACCTTACCCAGACTCGTACTCCCACGGCGGTTACCCCCAGCCAGAATTCAGACCGGTAGAGGACGACTCTATGGAGGTGAGGTCACCTGGAATCAGCCGCTTCGGCAGAAGTATTTTGAAAAGACCATCCAAGTCTCCGAAAGAGGTGCAAGATGAATAGATGACCGCTCACAGTCGCTTCATGTCCTTCTGGTGCAGGACAGTGGCCACACATGGTCTACAGTACATTGTACATAAATGATGTTCTATGTTCTTGGATATTGTTTACATAAATGAAAGTTAAAATATTAGTCCTCATATTGGATAATGTGTACTGTGCGGACAGGAGTTATCACCGATTCCGTTTTTTTGCGTCCTGTTAAGCTTAAAAGGTGTAGTGTCCTGTATCTGGTGCTAAAATAAGGCAAATAGCAAAGACTTTGGTCTAGTTAGTAAAACGGAGTCTTGCTCATGAGGATCCATAATACGAAAGGGGATGAGACGTCGCCTCTGTGCTGGGACTGTCTAGTGTCTCTCACGGCTGTGATGATGTTACGGACAGCGTCGCCCTCCTCCTCCTCCTCCTTCGCTAAAGACTGTCCAGATTAACGCAAGTTCTTATCTGCTATCTGTATGTAAGTCATTTTTAGCCAACCTGTAGCTCTCTTACGGAAATGCAAGTTCCAACAAAGGCTCTCAGGACGTGATACGACTTTTAGTACAAAGGTGCGGTGTTGTAGTACAAAGTACAAAGGTGTTGTGGATTTACAAAGTCTAGTGGGGTATTTGTAGTTCAACAATGCCTGGAGAGCTACAGGTTTCCTTCCTCTGACTTAAATGCTTTAGAGAAAATGCTATTGGTGTTATACAAACACGATATCAGCTACACTATAGATTTAGCTTGTTTATTTCTTCTGCATGTCCTTACATTAGGCTATTTAATTACAATTTCACAATCTGTTATTTAGTACTGAATTTCGGCCTGTAGGCCCACTAACCCCTCCTTCCACCCGCCAAACCCCTTTTACACTGAACAAACCAGCAGCTTTGAGTCTTGATCCACCAGTTAACCAGTTCCAGTTAATTAAATGAACTTCATGAAATATCATCATTTACAATCAGTATCTACAGAGTAGACACATTAAGGGCTCTATTTACTACAATCCGTATATTGAATGCAGATTGTAGTGTGATATTACCGAGTGAATTCGCATTGCAAATTCAGGCAATATCACAGGGATTTACTACAAATCCCTTGCAGGGACAGAGCTTGTGATAAAGCTCTGTCCCTGCGAATCCCCTTCGGAGCCTTATCACGGTGTTTTCGCAAAAAATACAGTGATTAAGTGACCGGTCGCCGCTGCTACCCCCCCAGCGCTAAACCCCGCCCCCGCGATCACGGACCCCCCTCTTCCTTAATTACACTTACCTGCATGCTCTGGGCCTCCGGTGATGTTCTCTATTCCTCCGGTCAGGTGATCTCCCATACTGCACTAGGGCCCGATCACCTGATGACCGGGCAGCAGTGCAGTATGGGAGACCAGCTGACCGGAGGGGAGTCATCACCGGAGGCCCGATCACCGGTCCCTGGAGTCAGGTAAGTAAATTTTTTTTTTTACTGTTTTTTTTTTCTTTTTTTTTACAGTAATCAGCTTGCGGTCTGTTTAGACCACACAGCTGATCACTGGGACAGACTCCCGGCTCTGCTCTCCCCGTTAGAGCAGGGCAGGAGGCCGGTAACCGGGGGAGACCCTGGATAACGCCACCTCCAGGTGGCGTTATTATCACAGGGCTTTTCCCGATATTTTTTCACATTTTATTTTTAGTAACTCTGGTCGGATCACATTTCCCATTACAATTATGGGAAATGTGATCTGCTTTACTAAAAATAAGTGATACTTAGGGGTTGGAGTAGAATTTTACGAATTCTACTCCAATTGCCCTGTAATAGCTATAGGTGATACTAAAATAATGTGAAAAGGGTGTGAAAACACAAAACACCCTTTTTCACTTTATTTTAGTCAAAATGATGTTAATAAATAGAGCCCCTTATCTTTCAAAAATGCCGCAAATTATTAAGACTCCAGACCCCAATGCACACCCCAAAGTCAGAAGATAAATGCCCTCCAATAAAGTTGAATCACACTACTCAATTATTTTCCTCCCAAGGGAATATGATGTCCTTAAGTTACCCGGCCTCATCTTTTTTTCCCATCAGTTTTACCAAATGCAATGTCAATAGCGGCGGGAAGGAGCTGCCGGTTACCGCGCCTGTTTAGTGCCAGCCGCGATGCTGTTAACGCTGCACTAAGCTGGAAAACAGCATCGCAGACGGCACTTAAGTCTGTTTTCTGCTCGCACCTCAGGAGGGTGCCCTATAAACCCTATAGTTGGACTTAACAGAGCGGACAATTAAATAGCTCCGGGAAATCCCGGCGCTATTCACATCACGTTAAATTGATTCGCCCCCTTTGGAAAAAGCAAGACCAGTTTGTTCCGGCCGAATTTGGCACGTTAATGCGGCAGTTGGCCAATCAAACATCAGCTTTCTCTAATCTGAACATTAATCTAAGCACACTAGACTGTTATATTGGTTGCTGTCGGTTACAAACCACTATTACTCTTTGCACCATGTCGTCATTAATTCCTCATAAACCCATAAAATTAAACATCACTGTTCTGTTAACTGTTGATCCAGAACACATTGTAGATACACTTTAAAAACCGGGCCGAATTAAGTTCTGTGGGGGGCTCCTACCAACAAAATTGTCAATGTGATAAACTGGCGATGATATTAAAAAGTATAACGTGTAAATACTCCCAGCACCATATGTAGTCCCCCCAGTTCCTATTAAGCCTCTCAGAAACCCCAGTTTTTCACATTATGTCACAGTGCTCAGCTGGTAAACTAGATATGTGTGGATGACCCCCAAATTGTGGGGTTGCCCCCTGGGCGACCGTGTTGGCTGCCCTGTTAATTCGGCTCTGTTTATAAAACCGCTAGACAACTGTTGTGTAGTTGAAGGAAGACATAAAAAGCCCCTCAGTAGCTATAGTCCTTTTCGCCAACCTGTACAATTATCACATGGCCATTTGTCATTGAAAATATTCCTTTCATTGACAAATGACCCTCACTCCGTCCCACGTGGCTTTACGTTACCCAGTTTTCATTTTTGTTGTTCATTTTGATTTTTTTTTAACATTTTGTTGATGTTTAAATGGCAATTTTATTCCAGCTGCAGCATGTAGCAGTCGATGTATTAATATGTTACAATAGTTTAGTTATGCTAACAGTAGTGCCTTATTGTAATTGCAGACATTTAAAGTGCTTGATATATCAGTCCAAGAGTTATTATTGTATAAGTTATTTAGATTGTTTGTTTGTTTTTTTTCTTCTTCATACATTTCCGGTAATTTGCGCAAGATGAAAATCGTGTATAGGCCACTTTTATGTTATGAACAGTTTTATATGATCAGCAGGACATTATTTGTCCCCCTTTTGGATAGGTGCTAAACTGACCAGAAATAAACATGCGGGTAATTTATTGTAAACACATTTCCATTGTTTTGTAAAGACAATAAAGATTTGTTCATTGTTCTACGTTGTTGCACTCATTTCACTTCGACTGGTTCAAATAATGGTGTCAGGTCTCAGCAGCAGCAGATGTGGTCTGGATATACTAGAAAAGAACTATGCCCGGGCTGGGTTTTACCCGTATTATACTTGGTGCCAGCTGCGTGGAAGTATTAATGTAATACTGTATATGAATACAAAACAAAAACACAATGGTCAGCACCCCTGCAAATTGTGTGTATCTAGCAAATAAAAACCAGATGAAGGAATCCCCAATCATTGCAAGTTCCTACACTAGTATGTGCTTAATACACCAATAGATTGCCGATAAATGAACTCACCTCTATGATACAGCGGGTAACATCCGGGTAAGGGCGGGTTTGTCACACCTGACTGACAGCAGCCATTACAATACTAGGCAACATTTTTAAAAAGAAATATAACCACACTCGGACTTACCCATATAGCACATGGTACCAGTTATCATTACTGCGTCACAGCACTAAGGTCGTGGCTTTGGTTTCCACCACTACCCTGTGTGGAGTTTGTATGTCCCCCCCCATGCTTGCGTGGGTTTCCGCCGGGTGCTTAGGTTTCCTCCCACAATCCAAAAATATTCTACTAGATTTATTGGCTCACACAAAAAAAATAAATGAATAACCCCAGTGTGTGAGCATGTGGTAGGGAATATAGAGCGTAAGCGCCACTGAGGCGGGGACTGATGTGAATGGCCACATATTCTCAGCGGGATGTGTGCGCTATATAAATAACTGGTAATAATAATACCATTGCAGCCCAAGCTTAAATGTTTTGATCAAATATAAACAAAATCCCCCTCCTTTTATTTTACACACACACAGGGTGGAGATAAGCTCTGACAATAATGGTCTTTCTGTTTTGGGTATTTAACTTAGAGCCTGAAGCTGATCAAGATAAATAAAAGAAAAAACACCAATTATCTTACTTATACTCCTTTTCCACTGCTCAAAAAACCTGGGTTATTGCCCAGTGTACCCGTGTCAATTTACCCGGGAATCCTACCCAGGTCTCGACCAGGGTTAAAATACGGGTAGGACCTGGGTTACATGGCAGTGGAAACTGACCCTACCCGGGTTAGGGGACCCGGTAACACTTCTAGACGGTGATTGGAGCTTCTGAGGCCCTTTTGTGTGCCTGAAAAAAGTCAATTTTTAATGACATCTATAGGGTTTTACAGGGCTGACCCGGGTTCAGTGGAAATGGGGCCGACCTGGGAATAATCCGGGTCAAAGTGCAGTGGAAAAAGTGTCTGAAGCCGGGTCCGACCCAGGTTGGACCAGTGTTCAAAATCCCGGGTTTGACCCGAGATTTTGGTGAAATGGGAAGTTAGTTATCCTGAGCAAAACACTGTCAGATAAAATGTGTCACACCGAAAGGACAGGCATGCTGGCACCTGTAGTTCCACTATAAAATACAAAAGTTACAAACTATTTCCCCACCCTATTACCTCCGTACCCATAGCCCAGGGGTGCGGGGAAGAGCCCCGGGCTTCAGACTAAGCCTGGGGTGTCAGGAGAGGGGGGAACCCTTCATTAGGGAGTCCCCACCTCCCCGGCTTGGGCTGACTGGCTTGTTGTGTTAATGCTTTGGGGCTGGGGTGACCCGGTGAAGGGGTCCCTGGGCTGTGTCATTACACCCCAGCCGGGTTTGAGCCTGGTGTTGGTTTTAAATATTGGGGTGAACCCTACACAATTTTTTCTCCCCTATATTTAAAACCAAGACTGGCTCAGCAGCCAGGTACTGGTTCCTAAAATACAGGGGGAACCTATTCATTTATGTCCCCGTATTTTTAGGAACCAGGACTGGCTGACCCTACGTCATTTTTTAGTAAATTTGCCCCTGGGAGTTTAATTCAAAAGGAATTATAGCTACTGGAGGGCATTTTATTGTTTACTGCCATTGGGGATTGGTGTAAGGGTTTAATCAATTGTCATGGACACAGTATGGAGGGTATTGCCTCTGGGAATGTTAGTATAGGGGGGAGGGGGGTGTAGTAACAATACTACTTGGTGATCAGGTGCCGTGGGAGGAATATTTCATTGGGTGACCAAAAATACCCTAAGGATATTTTGTTTTTACGAAAATATTTATGACTAAATTTAATAAATTACAATTTTTGAGGTCACTTTTGCAAAAAATTAATTGGTAGTTAAGTGGTTAAAGAAGTCTGTGGCCATAAGGAGTTTACTGAGCATTCCCTGCAGGACATCGCCACGCCTTTTGTAGGAGGCGCATTCCCATAATGCACCAGGGATGGTCCAAGGTGGTATTAGGTGATTTGTCCTGGATGCAGCCCAGCCTGGCAGGGGCCGTGTTCGGTCTTCGCTTCTGGAATACAAAATGGCCTCTAACTGGAAAGATATTTTCCCTTTCCCCGTAGAACCTTGGCATAAATCCGACACAGTAGATTCTTACACTACGTTAGCAATTAGTCTGTCTGAAGGAAAGTGTCCTCGATCCACTACAACAAATCAAACCTCAGGGCGAAGGATATTTTTTTTTTAACAAAAACAGAAATTCCATTGCGCACAGGGCGCGCCAAAAAGATAATTTATTGTACGAGAGCCATCGGTTGTGTCTATGTGATCACAAAATTGTGTTTGGAATGTGCGGGATTGCCAAGACAAGTAAGAAGACAGATGTCTACAGTAAAATACAGCAGCATAATGCAGTCATATTTGTTTTCTTTATATAAATATCCAGCTCTGGTCTGTTGCTGTGGGGAGGCCGACAGCTGTATGTATGAACTTTCTATCATATATACTGTAGGTGCGATTGTCTCCATAACCCTCATGGGATCAGTATTACAGGAGTCCTGCATCTTCCACCATCTAACCCCCAGACTGTGGCTTCCTTCCCCGTGTCATGACCCGCACACGTGTCCTGCTGCTGTGACCATTCCTGGGCGTAATCTGATTGGCTAATAAGCAGGATACACACAGACTGAATACAACGAGATCCATGGGGACAGTCTACGCTCTCTAGGGAAGGGGACCCTAAAAATGAGCCTATTACTTAGGAATACTACCACATTATAAAGGCATCTGACCAGGTAACACAGGGAATAAACGAATGGTAATACAGACCAGGAGTTTCTTCTTATAACTTGTCTACATAAAGCTAGCCAAGATCGATGCAGGTATAAATAAATACTAAGGACCTGATTCAGACCCGGTTGCTAAGAAGCGTTCGCTCGTAGCTGCCGATGGGTCGCATTGTGCGCATGCACAAACCACAGCGAAAGATCGGGAAGCGTTTGAGTGCAGATGTGAACGCAGGCGTGCCTGACCAAAATAACGCCATTTCAGAGGCGTGCACAAGTAAAAGGAAGCGTCACTGTACACGTCACCTGGCTCTTTTTTTGATTACAGCATTCGCAGTGCTTGAGGTAGGGTGTAGTCAACCTCAAGCGCTGCGTTCGCTTCCGATGGTACCCGATGTGCCGATGCCTGCATACACTTCCTGGAGATGTGGGCGTCTTAAGACAAGCTGGTGGGCGTCTGCATACACAAAGTGACCACATGCCAAGACATAGTGGGCGTGCTTATGGCTTGCCGTGCGATTGCCTGTCGTGCCGCCACTTATTTTGCATACGCTGGGAGCGATAGAACGCATCTAGCGAGCGGCTCTGAATGAGCTCCTAAGCACGGTCACGGCTCCTGAGAAAGTTTCTATGACATCTAACAGGAGGAAGTTGACAAGTTTCCACACAGGCTCCTGTTTGGTTCTGAAAGATCTCAAGATTGTCACAGATTTTCTCAGCCCTCAGGACGGCCATAACAGCCAGTTTAGATAACAGCCAGTTTAGATAACAGCCAGTTTAGATAACAGCCAGTTTAGATAACAGCCTAGGGAGCTTAATTTCCCTGGAATTGAATGTGAATTAGTAACTGTACACAGCAGTAAGGACACAAACATTACTATTGTTAATAACAAAAAGAAGACCAGGCGCATCCACGTGATTAAAAAATAACAATCACTTTTACTAAGTGTAATAAGCTCACATACATCAAAGTAATCAGCAGCCGTCTCACACTCAACCCTCCGGATAGCACCCAGGGTGATGGATAAGCACGTTATACAAAGTGTCCATTCCGTCCGGCTCTCCTTGCAACAAACAGCTTGGCACTCAGGGGGTCATTCAGACCCGCTCGCGAGCGGCAGGACGCTCGCAAGCGGGACGATGTTCCCCACTGCGCATGACAGAGGGAGCTCCGTTGTGCGCATGCGCGAGACCCGGTGAGCGACAGGCTCACCATCGCTCCGGGTCTCGCACCAAAGGGGGCGTGCTGTTGATGTTGATTGACAGCACGCCCCCTTTGGTGGGCGTGCCTGCCAGACGGAGGCGTTCCCATGGGAACGCCTACCGTCTCAAGCCGGCCCCACTGACATCACTAGTGATGTCAGTGGGAGTGCTTTTGGCTCTGATAGAGCCAAAATCACTCCAGGGCTTGCGGCAGCGAGACCCTACCGCAGGGTCTCCGTCGCAAGCCCGATGGTCGCGATGGTCAAGACCATCGCGACCATCATCATGGACTCTCGCTATAGCTGTGGGTGGTAACCCACAGCTATGCGAGTGTCCATGAGGACGCTCCGAAAAAAGGTAGGAGGGCCCTGATTCAGAGCGAGCGCTCTGGTCAGAGCGTCCGGCTCTGAATCAGGCCCTCAGCTCGTGACACCACGTCCAACGTCAGACACCGAACCACGCCCAACTAGTTTCGTCAGCCAAGGACTTAGTCATTTTTACTCACGTGGATGCGCCTTGTCTTCCTCTTTTCATTTCATGATTGATACTATCTGGCCTGTGGTGAGGCTAATAAGAGGACGGCAGCACGTACATCGCCATTATTGGGGACTTTTTTGATACTGGACTTTACTTGTATTTATTGTATGCTCTTAAGTGGATGGGTTGTGCACTTGTGCATTCTAAATATAAAGCTGCATACACACATAACGATGTTAGTAACCAAAGATTTTCGTTCAGATTTTCCCTTGAAAAAGTGAACGAAAATCGTTTACAAAAATTGTTGGTTACTATATTAATTAACGATTTTGTGAAGGATTTTCATGAACGATTTTTGAATCATGCATACAGTGACAATGGACATCGTTCATTGCTCATCGTTCATTCTGTACAACATGAACGATTTTCTGAATGAAAATCATTTGTTGGACAGTCAGAATGGACGGTGAACTACAAACTGCAAACGGGAGCGCGCATGAAAGATCATCATTCACCCCAAAAAATGAACAATTTTATTAAACGATTTAACGATAACGAGGTCGTTTTAGTTAAATCGTTCAAAAAATCGTTACGTGTGTACGCACCTTTACTAGTGTTATTTTGAAAACTGCATTACATGGCAGATCAATGTAGGTTCGCCTCTGACTAGCAAAAATATAGATGTTTTATTGTCCTTCATTTATTTAGTGTCTTTATATCACGCAGGGATTTGCAGAGTATTCCATCATTCCCATCAGCCACTGCCCCACTGGAGTTTATAATATAAATCCTATAGCGCACATACACAACACTAGTTGATTTTGTTAAAAAAAATAATAATTTTGTATGTTATGTGCAAAAAAACCCCCATGCAAATAAAGGAAGAACATACAAAATCCACACCTGGTCAGAAACAAACCCATGGCCCCAGCACTGAGAGTCAGCAATGCTATCCAGCGTGCCACCGTAAGCATCAGGAAGATGTTACAGTGATGGTCCTTCCAAAATGCATGATCCCCAAAGCTGATTAAAAGTCCACTCCACACCCAATAGAATGCTGGGGTCAGATATGTATACAAATTCATTGTATGAGGTTTATACAGGTGTGTTTAGGAATTCTGTATTTATGGTTCAGGAAACACTGAATGAGGCCCTGATTCAGAGGCGCTCGCTTTTTGCGAGCGCTCGCTCTGAATCAGGGCGGGCCGTTTTTTTTTTGTTACCCTGGCCTCCTGCTTTAGTGGGCGGCCTGGCGATTTATCGCGACCATCGGGCTTGCGACGAGACCCTTGTGGTAGGGTCTCGTTCACCGCAAGGCCCAGTGAACTTCCTGCTCTAATAGAGCAGGAAGTTCACTACTGACATCACGTCTGATGTCAGTAGGGCCGCCCACAATCGGCAGGCGTTCCATCGGGAATGCCTCCGTTTGTGCAGCCACCCCCCCCGACCCGCCTACAAAATGGGGCGAGCTGTCGATCAACATCGACAGCTGCCCCGGAGCGAGTGATTTCTCACTGAGTCCACACTGGCAAATGGCCCAGAGTGGGCGGAGCCGGCATGAATAAGAGGCGTTCCCGGGAAGCTCACCTGAAGACGGGAGATGTAGACAGTTCTGTGCATTGCGAGTGTAATTAGCGCATGTGTTTTATTAATATGAAGTTGTTCCAAATCAAGCCAAAACAATCTATTACTGTAGCCACAGATCACTGGCAATTGTACTAAACTAGCTGGTTTATTCTATACAAAATACAGTATATTTTGTCAGTTGATTAACATAAAATGTATTATATATATATATACATATACATACATACACACACACACACACCCAACGTTCACATTTTTTCCCATTATATTACCTTGTATCATGGAGTGGAGATGAATATATCACAATGTTTTCTGTAGATGTAATAAGAAAAGAACTGTAAGGGGTGAATGCTGTTAGGGTTCAATTGCTGACGATGTGTTGTAATGCCGGCAGCAGTAGTGTAAATAGCGCATTTTAATTTGCAGCCCCATAAACACACAATTTAGGACCAAACGATGATGTACGCGCTCTTGTTGCCTCCACCGTAGAAATATTCTTATAGTACAACCTCCTCGTACCCAAGGTGCCCCAAACCTCTTACCTATTCTCTCATCTCCACCCGCCTTGGCAAAGCAGCTGTAGACACCACATACAGCGAGTGATTCTAAGTTGTGAGCAAAGCAAAAAAAGTCACGCTAGGCGTATGATAAAGCGTCCGTCAGACCTGAAACCAGCAGATATCGTGGCCATACACTGTGAGATATGTCAATGTATATGGCCACGGTGTCTGGGTTCCTCCCCTGTGAAGGAGCAGGGGAAATGTTGGGCAAACACCACCAGATACAGCCGGCCAATGATCGGATCAGTTGGGCACGTTGGATGATTTATCATGTCCGACTGCCCTATTATCGTTGGCCGTTCACGGCCATACAGTATGCCAGTGGTTCCCAAACTTTTTTGAATCACGGCGCCCTAGACTATCAGTATTGTTTTCACGGCACCCCTAGGCCGAATGTTTGTTATTGAGAAATTCAGAAAAAAATGTAGTAAAGTAGAAAATAGTGCTGACCTGTCATCCTTAGGGTCAGTTATGTGGTGGGGGACAGGTTTGTGCTTCTGTTTGTCCACATATTTACATTACATTGGCCATAAATAATTTTATTTGGTGCCGGACCACCAACCTCAGGCACCCCTGCAAGTGTCCCGAATCACCCCAGGGTGCCACGGCGCACAGTTTGGGAACCACTGTACTATGCAATTGTCGGCCCGATCCGCCTGTTATTGGTGGAACGGACCAATAATGACAGTGTATGGCCGGCATAAGTAATTTTGTATGTGGAACAAACCAGGTTGCATTGGGTTGGGTACGGGATCCCAGCGATCAGAATACCGAAATAGGCATCCCGGCAGTCAGAATCCTGTCACCCCCGCAGCCTAACCCTAACCCCTAATACTTACCTTCGGGATGTCAGCGGTCGAGATTTTAGAGCCGGGATTCTGACTGCCGGTATCCCGACCGCGGAGATGCCAACTACATGCCGTTGCAATGCAAGGGGTAGAAATAAATGTATTACTTTGCATGCAGGGTGAATACTGGCTGCGTTTGCATGTAGCCCACAAATGCTGGACAGCTTTACTTTTGCACTGTAAGTTAGATCTGATCTATAACGCGCCCCTCCCACATATAACTTGTGCAGGGAGTTAGATCTCCCCCACCTGCAGGTGGCACGTGGTATTACATAGGTGCAAAGTTACTGTCTTTTTTTTTGCTTTGCTTCCAACTCAGAATCATCCCCACAGTCTCCAGGAATCAAAATCTCTAACACGGCACAACAAGCAGACCGGCTGCCCGCCAGAGTGCTCCCGAACCGTTGAGTGTCACTGAATCCTTTCCTCTTACATCGCTGCCCTCTCACATGCCAAGCAGACCTACGCATACATGCCTACCCTCCCGGTTTTCGCGGGAGGCTCCCAATTTTTCGGGTAACCTCCCGCACCCCCGGAAGGGTAGGCATTTCTCCCGCATTCTGCCCACTTCCTAGTAAAGTGGGCAGAATGAGAATACCCGCGGCGATCGCGGGTCTCCGTGAAGGGGGCAGGGCTTAAGATGTGATTCTGCATAAATCACAGCATTTGGCCCCGCCCCCTATGTAAATTTTACCCAATCGCGGCAGTTTTGCCACGAGGGGGCAGGGCTTAATGACGCGAATCGTTAGGCCCCGCCCCCATCGGCCCCCTGCTGCTTCTCTTACCCGGGCTTCTCCCGGGAAGAGATTTATAAAGGTAGGTAAGTATGGACCTACGTCACTTGTGTGTAATGTCCACCCAGCGCCCCCTTGCCATATCTTCATCTTGCTTCTTTGCCCACGTGATGAATACGACCTTTCATACTGGGGTGACCAACGCTGCTAATAAATTCACCACCGACTGTGCACGGCGACATCTCAGCGACCATATGGCTGACAGCAATAGGAAGGGGACGACGCAAAGACAAAGCAGCGTTACTCAGTACGGGAAATGTATTTATTGTCAAATGGAAAACAAAAAGCAAAATATAAACAGACATCACAGTTCTTCCGAAATCTCTAGTTCCGGTAGTTGCTGCTGTGGTGTATTTAGGCAAAGCCAGGAGATCTGCACTGGCGTAGTCCTGGTTATTTGGGTATGTAGTCCAGGCTTCTGCAAATACACAAATTAGAAGAGAAAATAATTAACTAAACATATAATAAAGAAAAGAGCTACTGTAAACTGTATATACATATATACACGAGGTCTGTCTAAAAAGTTCCGTGAATGGTCTAATATATATATATATATATATATCGCTTGCAACAAGATCGCTCATGCGCGCTGACCTGCATGGACATGTCTGGACCTGCCCCCAGTCGGGGTTTGCCCGCACTAACATTGCATTCATTTCAACAGTGTCCCCCGAGCAGTGTGCGTCGAACAGCAATGGAGCTCGTCTTCCACCGATTCCTTGCCACTGCGAAAGCGTGCAAACCAATCGTACACACACTTTCTACTCACAGCATCCTGTCCGTACACTTTCACCAACATTTTTCGTGCGTCTCTGTCGCGGATTTACCCAATTTGAAGCAGACATTTGTGTTGGAGCTCCATTGCTGTTCGACACACTGCTCGGGACACACTGTTGAAATGAATGCAATGGCAGCTCGGTGGTGGCCTCGGGCACGACCCCGACTTTGGGCAGGTCCAGACATGTCCATGCAGGTCAGCGCGCATGAGCGACCTTGTTGCACGCGTTGTATACCGATATATCAGACCATTCACCAAACTCTTTAGACAGACCTCGTTTATTTATTTGAGTCAACATGTGTTTTAGTTTTGTTGGATCTTTAAACTGCAGTGACAGCTCCCTGTCATTACCAGCCAGCGAGTAACATTACCCCACTTAGAAAACTCCTTCCCTGCTTTGTTTATCTGTGGTAAGACAAAGGGGCCCATTTATTAAGGATCGCATTTTGCAATGCGATCAGGGCATGCAGTACCGCCCCTGATCGCATTGCAAAATGCGATCATACCGGCTGAATGTATGACCCGGCACATGCAGGGAGACGGGCTCCGAAAAGAGCCCGTCCCTGCGATGTTGCTGGAGCGCATTCCGGGCTACTGCGCATGTGCAGTCCCGAGGACTGCACATGAGCGGCGCCCATTGCCGGCGGAGGGATCTGGAAGATCCCTCCGCCGGCTGAAATGCGGTGAGTGCCCATAGGAAACAGCTGCTGGGGTCAATATCGGGAATGCTTCGCATTCCTGATATTGATACATTTGGCAGCATCGCATCCCCCATAGAAATCTATGGGTGAGGTGGCTGCCAGCGGCAATGGAGGGATCGCAGCAGGTATCGGAGATACCTGCTGCGGTCCCTCCTTCATACATTCGGGGGATACTTAGTATTTGAGGTAAACCCCCGAAAACAGGTGTTTGATAAATGGGCCCCATAGAGCCTCACAGCCTGATACAGCAAAGCCGCCAGCACTGTAAGATAACAAACAGTACATGTGATACCAGGTGTAATGATTCCTGCCATAGCCCCTGAGATAGGAGCAGCATCAGATGGAATCAAATAGCGCAGTGCCTTCGTCACATCAGCGGCAAATCAGAGATCAGGTTCCTCACTGACATCCCGCACCGGGCTCCAGGTGCTGTGAAAACATATAATATATATATATATCAGAGGAATTGACACTTCATTGTACTGTAATAAGGGGAACCAAATGTATTCTCTTCCCAGATGGACTCGTGTATTACTTTATGCTTTTCAGATTGAATCATGTTAAGCACTTATGGAATATACTAAACCTTTATGACACAATGTAGTTTTATTAGGGTTTTGGAATTATGTGACATAAAAGAAATCCGAAGATGATGATTTAATCCACAAATGTGTCTCAGTCTGTAAAATTGTTTATGGAAATATATCATCACTGCTCTGACATTTATTACGTATAACATAGTTTGAGGGGACGAAACCTCATAAACAGGTTACACCCAAATTTTGCTAAGGAGAATTCTGCTCCTGTATTAAGGGAACAATACTCTGGGCACACCCTTCTGTGTGTGTTGCGGTCTCCTGGGGTAATCGGTTGCGGAGCCGAAACTAGACTTTTTTGCTGCCCTGTGCCAGAAAGAGCATTGGCACCACCCCCATTTTTCAAATAGTGACAAAACGCACCCAAAAAAGGGGAATGGCCTCATGGTGAAGGGCCAGGGAAGAGATAGGGGAGGCCAGGAGCTGCTGGGGATGAAATAAGAGGGAACTACAAGTGAGAATGATAATAAACAGAAAACTGACAGGCCCCCAACAGCGCCCCCTGCCCTGCGGTGCCCTATGCCATAGCACAGGCCACACGACCCTAGTTATGGTCCTGATCGGTTGCACTTGTCATGCAGCAGCCAAGTAGTAGTACACCAGCCCGAGGCCTTAGTACAAGTAACCGCAGCTAGTTTTATTAGCAGCACAAACATAAACAAAGCGTATCCTGGCCTCTTCGGCTTTAACGAAACAAAATGTTTCTCTCTCACAGAGTGGAAGGACCTAACGTCCCTCACAGATGTCTTCAGAACAGCACTTGCACTCAGTAATCATGATCTCTCAACATGCGTCTGAACTGTTCCCCAGTCAGTGAGAGACTGACACAACTTTAATCAGCCTCTCAAGGCTGGGTCTGGGGCAGATCTGGGTCACGCACTGTTATAACAGTGCATATAGCAGGATCCTGACATCACAACTTTGTGCTGTAGTGCACTTATAAATGCTTTGGCCGAGCCCCTCCCTCATTAAACGTCCTTACAAATGGAGAAGCAGAAATTGGCCAACCTAAAATACTCTATTGCCTTTAACATTTCAAGTGCTTTGATTGGCTAATCCCCCCCACCTCGTCATCGCAACACATTTTGAAAAAAGATGGACAGTAGGATCTGTAACATCGGTCAAAAGCTCCTAAAAATCACTAAATAAAATGCCTCCATACAGTGGAGCTGTTGAACTGATTCATGAACTAGATGCAGAAATAAAGGATTATCTGAATTAAATAGGGTTTATATCATAATCTAGATCAATAATCTGGGTGCTAAATCCCTTCTCTCCCCAACGATCAATATCCTGGGAGATGGCCTGACAGGCACCGCTGGGAGTATTAGGCTGGAGGTTAGGGTTGGGCTGGAGGGGTGGAGGTTAGGGTTAGAAACCACTGGGAGGATTAAGGTTAGACCGGAGGGGTGGAGGTTAGGGACTGCTGGGAGGATTAGGGTTAGGCTGCAGGGGTGGAGGTTAGGGTGAGGCACTGCTGGGAGGATTAGGGTTAGGCTGGAAGGGTGGAGGTTAGGCACCACGGGGAGGTTTAGGGTTGGGCTGCAGTGGTGGAGGATAGGGTGAGGCACTGCTGGGAGGATTAGGGCTAGGCGGCAGGGGTGGAGGTTAGGGTTGGGCACTGCTGGGAGGATTAGGGCTAGGCTGCAGGGGTGGAGGTTAGGGTTGGGCACCGCTGGGAGGATTAGGGCTAGGTGGCAGGGGTGGAGGTTAGGGTTTGGCACCGCTGGGAGGATTAGGGATAGGCGGCAGGGGTGGAGGTTAGGGTTGGGCACTGCTGGGAGGATTGGGGCTAGGCTGCAGGGGTGGAGGTTACGATGAGGCACCTCTGGGAGGATTAGGGTTAGGCTTGAGGGGTGGATGTTAGGGTGAGGCACCGCTGGGCGGTTTACGGTTAGGCAAGAGGGGTGGAGTTAGGGTGAGGCACTTCTCGGAGGATTAGGGCTAGGCTGCAGGGGTGGAGGTTAGGGTGAGGCACTGCTGGGAGGATTAGGGTTAGGCTGGAGGTTAAGGTGAGGTACCGCTGGGAGGATTAGGGTTAGGCTGGAGGGGTGGAGGTTAGGGTGAGGCACTGCTGGGAGGATAAGGGTTAGGCTGGTGGTTAAGGTGAGGTACCGCTGGGAGGATTAGGGCTAGGCTGCAGGGGTGGAGGTTAGGGTGAGGCACTGCTGGGAGGATTAGGGTTAGGCTGGAGGTTAAGGTGAGGTACCGCTGGGAGGATTAGGCTGGAAGGGTGGAGGTTAGGGTGAGGCACTGCTGGGAGGATTAGGGTTAGGCTGGAGGTTAAGGTGAGGTACCGCTGGGAGGATTAGGGTTAGGCTGGAGGTGTGGAGGTTAGGGTGAGGCACTGCTGGGAACTGCTCCTCTTTGCACTGTCTGGGCTCGGAAGACGTCGCTGGAGCTGCCACCGGGGACCAGGTAAACCACCACTAGACCACCAGGGAAAGTTTGTTGTTTGTAGTTTATAATGTCAACAGGTCATCCGTATAGACGTGATGGCTGTCAACATGGTCACTGTCGACCTAACATACTGGATTCGTATTTATATAGGGGAGTTAATATAAATCGGGGAGGATGGTCATTGGTTTGGGGATTCCAGTGTTCTACATTAACCTACGGCGATTTCAATTGAAGAGCAATCTGAGGGAACTCGCGGTAGCGCAGTGCACGAGCTAACTACCGGCATAGTCTCTTCTTTTACAAATCGGTTCTTGACATCTAGAGCCCTATATATGATTCTTACTTTTATTTTTCTTGCTACGACTATGACAGCAAAAGAGAAATCCGAATGAAGCACAGTAACAAAAGAAGCGATTGCAGCGTACGAGCATTTCAACCCTGAAGGACGAACATTTCCTGTAGTCAGAAACATGTCACCTGAAGACCAGATAAGGACATTGAACCTAATTCGGACGCTAATGCGATCGCAGCTGCGCTTTCGTACACGCAGTGAAGCTTATGTACATGGCTAACAATCGCTCGATTGCATATCTGCTTCCGTCTCAGAATCAGGCCCATTGTTCACAGTTCTGTCACTGTGTAGGTTACAATTGTTAACAATCACTCTGAGACTGTCGGGGGGAGATGTATCAAGCTTTGGAGAGAGAGAGAGAGAAATTGGGGAAGTTTGCCCAAATCAGCTTCTGTCATTTCAAAGACCGCGCTAGATAACTGACTGAGGGCCTGATTCAGAGCCAGACGCTATTTGCAGCAGCTCGCTGGCTAAAATGGGCCGGCTATTTAAATCATGCGCTCGCACTGCGTCGCGTAAAACCACCCACTAAGCACTATGCGCTCGCACCTGTATAAAGACGCCCCTTTGCCACTCGCAACACTCGTCATCTCCGGCAGTTGTAGGATTAATCGGGAACATCGAGAGCCATCGGAGCTGCTCGCAGCGCTTGTAGTAGCCTTTTCCCACCACAACATTGCGAGCAGTTCGGGCTAAAATACAACCCAGTCACGTGTGTAATGACGCTACTTTGCTAATTATGCACACCCATTAAACGCCGTTCTGACGGTCGGGCACGCCTGCGTTCGCACATCCACGCCCCCGTTTTCAAGCACCTTCCCCTGTTACCACCCACAAACGGCACTGTCACTCAAAATAGCGGCCCGACTGTGGGCTATGGGCGAGCACTTTCCCATCGCAATGACTGGTTCGTGCACGCGCATTGCAAAAAATCGTTCAATGCGAGCGAGCGCAGCATAGCGTCCGGGTCTGAATCAGGCCCTGAGTCTCAGCTTTATCTCTCTCCAAGGCTCGATACATCTCTCCCTGTGTGTGGTGACTATTCTAACAAGTCATTGGTCTGCAGAGGTGCACATGAAGTCATTAACATCAGGACATGACAGCAAATCATTGTATTCGTTGACCTGTGCAATCACTCGGGACCCCCAAGCGATAAAAAAAAAAAAAAAAAAAAAAGAACAGAGGGTGTAATAAGAAACACACGGGCCAGACACAGGGAGATGCTGAGGACAATCACAGCTACTATATGCAAACACACCTGATCAGGTAACAAGCAGGTAATCTAGCTGTCAGGTACGCATTGTCCTGCTTTATGTACTCGGCACAGCATGGTGAAAACAGGCCGCTGACAGGCTAATCATCTCCCACAATGGCTCTGTGCCTGTAGGCAGATTCTCTACAGCATCGGGGTCACTTGTGTTTGTTGGCCTCTGTGCCTGTACATTTCATTTTCCACAGACTGGCAATTAGCGTGGTGCAAAGTGATGCGAGGATTCCCCCACTTGTTAGTATTGCTAAACTAGATAATGAACTGTATAAGTATTGTACATTAAGAAAACCCCAAAAGCCGCATTACCCATGAAATATATAGGTTTCTACAGGTTGGGCATGAAATCCCGACAGAGGAGAATCCAGACGGAGTATGTAAGTACCCTAACCCTCCCTTAGGGCTGCCTATCCCTAAAACTCCAGGGGTGGTGCCTAACCCTAACCTCCCCCCCAGTGACACCTAACCCTACCCCCCCCCTTCCCCTAGCCTAACCCTTCCTATGGGGTGCCTAAACCTAACCCCCCCCGTGGCTATGTGCTAAGGGCGCCAGACTTACCTCGATTGGTCTGGCATTGGGATTAAGATAGACATCGTTTTTTTTTTTAAGCCTATTTTAAGTCCCTTGTCGGCTTCTGCTGTCGGGGTTTAGGCCAGCGGCATTTACTCAACCGGTCTATAAACTACATGCCGTTTCTACATGGGTCGTATTTGTTGACTGACATTAAAAGATACTAAAATGCAAGGCGTGCATTACCACTTGGAGCACCTAGGAGGCTCCCTGGTGTGCGATGGAACAAGGGGTGCAGAGTGCAGGGGTCAGTAGGCTAATAACTGGGGTCAACTAGGGTGCCCATAACTTACCCACAATGCATCAGGAACAGTTCACTATACCGCAGTGTCCAAACAGGGCAGCAATAGTTTAATCTCTGCTAATTATTCAAATGCTAAGGAAAATACCCTGACATTACGGTAGGGATACCTTGTGCACAGCCGAGGATCACAGAAGCCGACAGGAGGCGACTATTTGCGCAAGATGCCTCCTGCAGCATTAGCATGTATACACCAGACGCCTCCTGCAGCATTAGCATATATACACCAGACGCCTCCTGCAGCATTAGCATATATACACCAGACGCCTCCTGCAGCATTAGCATCTATACACCAGACGCCTCCTGCAGCATTAGCATATATACACCAGACTCCTCCTGCAGCATTAGCATATATACACCAGACTCCTCCTGCAGCATTAGCATCTATATACCAGATGCCTCCTGCGGCATTAGCATTTATACACCAGACGCCTCTTGCAGCATTAGCATATATACACCAGACTCCTCCTGCAGCATTAGCATATATACAGTATACACCAGACGCCTCCTGCAGCATTAGCATATACACACCAGACGCCTCCTGCAGCATTAGCATATACACACCAGACGCCTCCTGCAGCATTAGCATATATACACCAGACTCCTCCTGCAGCATTAGCATATATACACCAGACTCCTCCTGCAGTATTAGCATATACACACCAGACGCCTCCTGCAGCATTAGCATATATACACCAGACGCCTCCTGCAGCATTAGCATATACAGACCAGACTCCTCCTGCAGCATTAGCATATATACACCAGACGCCTCCTGCAGCATTAGCATATATACACCAGACGCCTCCTGCAGCATTAGCATATACAGACCAGACTCCTCCTGCAGCATTAGCATATACACACCAGACGCCTCCTGCAGCATTAGCATATATACACCAGACTCCTCCTGCAGCATTAGCATCTATATACCAGATGCCTCCTGCGGCATTAGCATTTATACACCAGACGCCTCTTGCAGCATTAGCATATATACACCAGACTCCTCCTGCAGCATTAGCATATATACAGTATACACCAGACGCCTCCTGCAGCATTAGCATATACACACCAGACGCCTCCTGCAGCATTAGCATATACACACCAGACGCCTCCTGCAGCATTAGCATATATACACCAGACTCCTCCTGCAGCATTAGCATATATACACCAGACTCCTCCTGCAGTATTAGCATATACACACCAGACGCCTCCTGCAGCATTAGCATATATACACCAGACGCCTCCTGCAGCATTAGCATATACAGACCAGACTCCTCCTGCAGCATTAGCATATATACACCAGACGCCTCCTGCAGCATTAGCATATATACACCAGACGCCTCCTGCAGCATTAGCATATACAGACCAGACTCCTCCTGCAGCATTAGCATATACACACCAGACGCCTCCTGCAGCATTAGCATATATACACCAGACTCCTCCTGCAGCATTAGCATATATACACCAGACTCCTCCTGCAGTATTAGCATCTATACACCAGTCACCTCCTGCAGCATTAGCATATATACACCAGACTCCTCTTGCAGCATTAGCATCTATACACCAGACTCCTCCTGCAGCATTAGCATCTATATACCAGATGCCTCCTGCGGCATTAGCATTTATACACCAGACTCCTCCTGCGACATTAGCATCTATACACCAAACGCCTCCTGCAGCATTAGCATATATACACCAGACTCCTCCTGCAGCATTAGCATATATACACCAGACGCCTCCTGCAGCATTAGCATATATACACCAGACGCCTCCTGCAGTATTAGCATATATACACCAGACGCCTCCTGCAGCATTAGCATATACACACCAGACTCCTCCTGCAGTATTAGCATATATACACCAGACTCCTCTTGCAGCATTAGCATCTATACACCAGACTCCTCCTGCAGCATTAGCATCTATACACCAGACTCCTCCTGCAGCATTAGCATCTATACACACCAGACTCCTCCTGCAGTATTAGCTAATATACACACCAGACTCCTCCTGCGGCATTAGCATTTATACACCAGACTCCTCCTGCAGTATTAGCATATATACACACCAGACTCCTCCTGCAGCATTAGCATATATACACCAGACGCCTCCTGCAGCATTAGCATCTATACACCAGACGTCTCTTGCAGCATTAGCATATATACACCAGACTCCTATTGCAGCATTACCATATATACACCAGACGCCTCCTGCAGCATTACCATATATACACCAGACGCCTCTTGCAGCATTAGCATATATACACCAGACGTCTCTTGCAGCATTAGCATATATACACCAGACACCTCCTGCAGCGTTAGCATATATACACCAGACGCCTCCTGCAGCGTTAGCATCTATACACCAGACGCCTCCTGCAGCATTAGCATATACACCAGACGCCTCCTGCAGCATTAGCATATATACACCAGACTCCTCCTGCAGTATTAGCATATATACACCAGACACCTCCTGCAGCATTAGCATATATACACCAGACGTCTCTTGCAGCATTAGCATCTTGCAGCATTAGCATCTATACACCAGACGCCTCCTGCAGCATTAGTATATATACACCAGACACCTCTTGCAGCATTAGCATATCTACAGTATACACCAGACGCCTCTTGCAGCATTAGCATATATACACCAGATGCCTCCTGCAGTATTAGCATATATACACCAGACGCCTATTGCAGCATTAGCATATATACACACTGCGTATAACTCTTTTCTCAATAGCTTAAGCTAACTCTTAGATGTTCAGCAGCTGTGTTGTATATTCAGTGATATAGCTAAGAGATGATTACACGATGGAGGTCACGGCTTTCTCAGTTACTAGGGGACCACGGAAGTCTCTTTGGGGGCAAGAAATGACCCATGAGATGTAAACTGGACAGTTCGGAGTCTATGGGAACTGTTGCATGGAAACAGCTTTATAGTCAGTATAATGCATTCCTGCCCTGTCTGCCACCCACCCTCTTCCCTGCAATGTGTTCAGGAACGGAGCCAGTCTCCTTAATGGGGAACACAGATCAGCTTAGGTGCTGGCAGCTACTGGTTTCATTCAGGCCCTAAGTCACAATATTATTTACACCTCTCTTGCTAATAAATAGCACATGCTTAACAATGTTACTTCTAATACTAAACTCTTCACTGGAAAAGGCAGTATGATATTTTTATATATATATATTACATACACACACACAAAATGTACACTGCGAGGGTGCAGCGAGGGGGAGTGTGGCCTTTTATTGCTAAATGATAAAAAGGAGCATCTCTCTCTTAGC
Source organism: Taudactylus pleione (assembly GCA_031769625.1). Taxonomy (NCBI): domain Eukaryota; kingdom Metazoa; phylum Chordata; class Amphibia; order Anura; family Myobatrachidae; genus Taudactylus; species Taudactylus pleione. The sequence continues at coordinate 4,840,515 of JAUIMM010000509.1, forward strand.
GGTCTTTTTACTAAGCAGTGTTAGGAGACAGAGTGAAAAGTGATAAGAAAGTGATAAGGTGCCAGCCAATCAGCTCCTAACTGTCATCTCACAGGCTGTGTTTGAAAAATGACAGTTGGGAGCTGATTGGCTGCCACCTTATCACTTTCTTATCACTTTTCACTCTGTCTCCTAACACTCAAATGTAGTTATTGAATCGAGATAACATCGCATCTCTAACTTGTGTACAGTTTCAATAATAAATCAATGGATTTATCAGAATGGTAGCCAAATGGACCTTCTACAAACAATATCTACTTTTTCACATGGATATGGTCAGAGCAGCTGCCTGTGTGAGGACAATACTGAAACAGAGTGACGGTGATCACTTGTGCAATTAAGTAGAAATTAGCACAGACATTGAGAATGACTACACCTAAGCCATACCAGGAAAATCCTCTCTACAGCCATGGCCTAAAATTTTGATAATGACACAAGTATTGGTTTTTACATGGCAATTTGCATATACTCCAGAATGTCATGAAGAGTGAACAGGTGAATTGCAATTAAATGCAAAGTCCCTCTTTGCCATGACAATGAACTTAGAGCCTGATTCAGAGCAGTTCGTAAGCGGCCGCTCGTTCGCTCCGAGCGATGTTTGCCCAACTGCGCATGCGTACGGATCGTTATACACATGCGCGAACCAGTCAGTGCGGCCGAAATTCGTTTGTTCGCTAAATAGCGAATGCCTGCTATTTTGAGTGACAGAATGAGGCGTATGTGGGTGGTAACAGGGGAAGGTGCTTGAAAACGGGGAGTGGAGATCCGAACGCAGGCGTGCTTAAAGGTCAAAACGGGCGTTTTAAGGGTGTGCATAATTAATACAGCAGCGTCATTGACCACGTCACTGGGTTATTTTATAGCCAGAACTGCTCGCAAGATTGTGGTAGCAAAAACCAACCACAAGAATAGCGAGCAGTTCATACGCTGGTCGATGTACTCGATTAATCTAATAAATAGCGGACATCACGTAGGATGCGAGCGGCGAGGGGGCGTATTTTTCCAAAAAACTACCGCAAATTTTTAATCCCCAAAACAACATTTCCACTGCATTTCAGCCCTGCCACAAAAGGACCAGCTGACATCATGTCAGTGATTCTCTCGTTAACATAGGTGAGAGTGTTGATGAGGACAAGGCTGGAGATCACTCTGTCATGCTGATTGAGTTAAAATAACAGACTGGAAGCTTTTAAAAGGAGTGTAGATCTTGAAATCATTGTTCTTCCTCTGTTAACCATGGTTACCTGCAAGGAAAACGTGCAGTCATCACTGCTTTGCACAAAAAGGGCTTCACAGGCAAGGATATTGCTGCTAGTAAGATTGCAACTAAATCAACCATTTATCGGATCATCAAGAACTTCAAGGAGAGAGGTTCAATAGTTGCGAAGACTTCAGGGCGCCCAAGAACGTCCAGCAAGCGCCAGGGCCGTCTCCTTGACGGCCCAGTTGATTCAACTGCGGGATTGGGGCACCACCAATGCAGAGCTTGCTCAGGAATGGCAGCAGGCAGGTGAGTGCATCTTCACGCACAGTGAGGTGAACACTTTTGGAGGATGGCCTGGTGTCAAGGGCACCAAAGTCACTTCTCTCCAGGAAAAACATCAGGGACAGACTGATATTCTGCAAAAGGTACAGGGATTTGACTGCTGAGGACTGGGGTAAGGTTATTTCTCTGATGAATCCCCTTTCAGATCGTTTGGGGCATCTGGAAAACCGCTTGTCCGGAGAAGGAAAGGTGAGCGCTATCATCAGTCCTGTGTCATGCCAACAGTAAAAGCATCCTGAGACCATTCATATGTGGGGCTGCTTCTCAGCCAAGGGAGTGGGGCTCACTCACAATTTTTCCTAAGAACACAGCCATGAATAAAGAATGGTACCAAAACATTCTCCCAGAGCAACTTCTCCCAACCATCCAAGAACAGTTTGGTGATGAACAATGCCTTTTCCAGCATGATGGAGCACCTTGCCATAATGCAAAAGTGATAACTAAGTGGCTCGGGGAACAAAACATCGAAATTTTGGGTCCATGGCCAGGAAACTCCCCAGACCTTATTCCCATTGAGAACTTGTGGTCAATCCTAAAGAGGCGGGTGGCCAAATAAAACCCCACAAATTCTGACAAACTCCAAGCATTGATCAGGCAAGAATGAGCGGCCATCAGTCAGTATGTGGCCCAGAAGTTGATTGACAGCAGGCCGGGGGAGAACAAGTGGAAATTGGCGGTCACTTCATCAGGATTCGCTCGCCTAGTTTACCTTCAAATTAATGTACAAGTATCAACCTTCCTCCTGCTCTCGCTGTTTGTATATGTTTTGCCTCAGAGTTCCATTCTGCCATCGGTTTAGGCATACCTGATCATGGAACATCGTCAAGTCGAGCTGTCCCAGTAATAGGAGTGCTTACCGAAAATGCCCCAACAATCACCCTCGGAGGTCGGGTTTTCCAGCCATGCCGACCGGCATTTTTTCTTTTCCTAATGCAGGAGCCCTACGTATACATTCACCCAGGTGTTTCCATGAGTTGCCCACCACCAGTATATTTCTGAAGGTTACAAATTTATGATTTGTACTTTAGATATAGAGACTCTAGGTTCATGTTTACAAAACTGAACCGTAGGTCACATATTAACCAACATAATCAGGTTCCCAGAGAAAAAAACTTAGGAACTGATAAAACGTGACCCTTTTTAGTGAACAACTAATTTTACAAATCTAAGAAAAAAATTTAAATAATATTTTTATTTTCCTTCATACTAAGGGAATTGAATTCCCCAATTACATAGAAATAACAGCGCCCCCCTTCCCCAACTTGTTCCTATAGCCAAATGCCTTGGAAGAGTTCCTGTTTCATTGGTTTATTTGTTCTCTAATCCGAGCTCTCTCAGCTGGAGATATCAATCATCTATTCTGGGAGGACGGTGGAATCAGATATTTCAAGATAAAAAATAACTAAGCAAAACTGGGTCCCGCAACTTATCCCAATTTATTTAAAATCACACAAGCTTTTGTTTTGGTTCACGATCATTGCTTGTTAAACTTTTTTTTAAAAAAGGTTTCTTAACCAATAAATCAAATAAACAGGAGAAATTGTCATTATTTCACCTTTGAATGAAACCCCATAATCAAATTCGAGAATTATTTGTGTTTATTTTTAAACATTACTTTATAAGGATAAAAAGGACCACTAAATTACAAAGCAATCATTTTCTTGCACCACCTTGCGGTCATAGTTTCTTGCTCACCGCTGTCCCCTAGTCACCCCGAACGCACAGGGCTCCTATGAAAATCATTACTGGGGTGACATCTCCGATAGGCTGCCACTGCTCCACTGCAGGACCCCACCAGAAAGGTCTTTAAGCTGGAAGTAACACTAATAGTGGATCAGCATCTTAATCTTGCCCGTTAAGGACCCAAGATTTCCCCCTGGTTCATCATAACATACATACTTTTTGAGACCTTTTGTTTTATAGTTTTTGAAATCAAGATTATTTGGTTTAAACTGGGTAAATGCACATTTAAAGTTAGGCATAGCCCTATAATTCTGAATGATCACAATCAGACGGCTTCTCGGTTTCTTTTATGAAATCTATTGAATTCAAGGATTGGTCTTGAGACCTTTTTTGACTTTGATTGAATATGACCAGAGCACCTATGAGAGCTTAGATATCCTGGCTGTCTGTGTGAGGGTACAGTCAGACGTGGCTGCCAGATCACATCTGAACCTAATTAAATGCCGCAAACTGAACCACAGAGGCAGCACCATTCTGTTAGCATGTAACTACACACTCACTGGTACAAGGGATAGGGCCAGGGAGATTTTTAAGCTATCCACAGGCACAGGAAAGCACGGACGGTGTAGTGGTTAGTATTACTACCTAACAACACTGAGGTCATGAGTACCTTACCGAGACACTATCTGTATGTAGTTTGTATGCTCTTCCCATGTGTGCAGGGCAGAGGTTCCCAAACGTGGTCCTCAAGGCTCCCCTACTGTTCAGGTTTGAGAGTTATCCATGGTTGACCACTTGTGACTTAATTAGTACCTCAGTCAATTTGATTTAACCACCTGTGCTCAACCATGGATACCTCTAAAACCTGAACTGTTCCGGAGCCTTGAGGACCGCGCTTGGGAACCTCTGGTGTAGGGGTTTCGATCGTGTGCTCAAATTTATTCCCGCAATCCAAAAATATGTTGGTTGGCTTCTGACAACAGATTAACACTAGTGTGTGTATGTGTGTCCATGTGAAAATAGATCGCAAGCTCCGCTGGGGCAGAATAATAAAATATTCTGTGAAGCCTGCGGAATGAGTGGGCTCTATATAAATAACTATTCATAAATAAAAATGAATCTGCCCTGTTCAAGAGAAGAGATTCATGGGAAAATATCTGGTTACACTCCCATAACAAAAAGGTGACTATTCTTCTAAGAGACAAACAAAACCAACGTTAACATGTAAAATATTATTTGGAGATCCATCTTGTAAACCTCCCTGTGGGTCTGCTCCCCCTGACATGGTGAATTGAGACAAGATCAGACACAGAAGCCATCTTACTTCCACTTGACAGGAGACTCGTTAATCTTGCTGAGGTCACAGGACAGGCTGGGAGCCATTTATCACGGCCGTTGTGTGAAAGACCAGTGTGACTGGGAAAGGTGACGCTATTTAACGGTACAAGGGAATTACAACGCCCGGCTGTTTTATTGCTCTGTCCTGCATGAAAGGTCCCATTCTGAGGTTTTGTCAGAACACGGACCCTTGTGTGGCAGAAATGAGAGAAGAGTAATAAGCAGAAATCATTGGTCACAAAGCCAAGATGGCTGAAAAATGGCTGAGCCTAAAGATGCAATTATCCTACATTTTAGGTAAATGACAATTAAAAGTCCAATGGAAAAATAATATTGTAAGCATGTATTAAAATGCATATTACACTTTCCTAACGGGGTTATCCAATGAACCTGGACAATAATCTAGGTATAAGTGCATCTGTCAGCTGCATATGCTGGAGGAAGACATTTTATGCACTGAACCAGTGTCTATTTTCTAGTAAGTGTCAGTGGGACAAGATGGCTTCTAGTAAATGGATAGCCTGTGCTCTCAAGATTACTGGCTCAGCTCACAAAATGGCTGCCTCCAACCGTGTGGGTGCATCTAATTCTGACCTAAAATGAATATATTACACTATGTGTTGTAATAAACAAAACAAACATTTCTGATTTTAATACAAAGTGCATCTTAACATAACTATACCACATGAAAAATGCCTCTGAGTAGTATTGCCGCCCCATTTTAATTAAATGGCTGTGATGAACACAATATATACCTATTTTGGCTAAATATACTGAGCTTGTGACAAAACTCTTACACTTCATCCCTCCAGCTAAGGTCAGATGATTTCCTTGGTGGGGAGTACTTCCATTGAAATACTGTGCGCAGGTAATACTCCATTTATAATATTAATGGGTTAGAAATTCTGTTTGAATTCTGGTTTAGAAGAGTGTAGGGACTAGTCAGGCGGGGACACATGTGGCACCAGATGACCAGCTTAAAATGTATTGCAGTGGTTAGCATTCCTGCCTCACAGTACTTAGGTCCTGGGTTCGATTCCCACCAGAACTCTATCTGTGTGGAGTTTGTATATTCTTCCCGTGCTTGCGTAAGTTCCCTCCGATGCATTCCAAAAATATACTGCCAAGATAATGGGCTACTGACAAAAAATAACCCTAGTATGTATGTGTGTATATGTGATAGGGAATATAGATTGTAAGCTCCACTGGGGCAGGGAAAGAAGTGAATGACTGAAATATTCTCTGTGAAGCGCTGCAGAATGTGTGCACGCTATATAAATAACTGGCAATAATAATAATATTATATGGAACAAATTATAACAGGTTGTAATAAAAACTACAACTTATAGTAGCTATAGAACATTGAAAATGTCCTTGCATTCTTTAATAATTTAATACTTGAGTGCAGATGATTGATTTGTGTAGGTCTATACAATAATATGTGTTGTCCTCACGGTGAAACCTAAAGGACGACTGGAGATGTGTGCATTAAACAATACCGCCAGACCCCACTTATAACGTGTAGCATCTACACCAGACACAGCGTAACCGTGTCCCCTATAATTACATGCTGTAAAATCATTCAGGGAAACATTTGGGAATGAAAAGAAAATAATTAGGGTCATTTTGTAACATTTTACAAATTACAGGTGATCACCATAACCCCCCCTCCCCGACTGAAGCCTCTGATGTATTTTATGATTTCTGCCTCCTGTCACATCTACTGACATCAGTGTGATTATCGGCCTTTGAGTACAGCGCCATTATCCAGGTAACTGGCGTGTTTAACCCGTAGACACACGTCAACGATTCGGCACAGGAGCTGTCCTGGAGATGTGAACAATTCCCTACAAGCAGCTGTCTGGAGCATTAAGACGGTTTATTAGAGAGGTAACGAGCTGCTGGGAATCACTGAGAAGTGGTTGGAAAGAGCCTGGAATGTCACAAAATGCTGACAGAAGTTCTATCATTACCTTACATACCATAATGATTATATGTACGATGCTAATTCAAGCTGGGCACTAATGTTTTCTTTTTAACATATATATTTTTCTATATAATACTAAAATATGACATTTGCATTGTTTTGTGAAGTTACTTTTGCTTCAAACTAACATTTTAAATGAGAAACGCAGCTAACGCCATACTCCCTGAGTCTTATTAATATAGAACAATGACGGGTCACAGACAGGCCAGCAAGCCATCCCCTGCGGCCCCCATCTCTACGCTCTGAATTATTCATAAGACTGCGCGGGAGCATTTGGTTACCGCATCATGTGACCTCTATCATTCCACTGCGGGGACTCCATACAGAGTTATTATTTAATTAGTTAGTATTGATATGACCTATTGGGAGAACCTAGGTGGTTTCAATAGGGTAATAGTGGAATGTGAAGATGGAGCTTAGGGCCTGCTTCAGAGCCGCTCGCAAGCGGCCGTACGTTCCGAGTGATGTTTGCACAACTGCGCATGCGTACGGATCGTAATACGCATGCGCGAACCAGTCAGTGCGGCCGAAAATCGTTTGTTCGCTAAATAGCGAATGCCTGCTATTTTGAGTGACAGGAGGAGGCGTATGTGTGTGGTAACAGGGGAAGGTGCTTGAAAACGGGGAGTGAAGATCCGAACACAGGCGTGCTTAAAGGTCAAAACGGGCGTTTTAAGGGTGTGCATGATTAATACAGCAGCGTCATTGACCAGGTCACAGGGTTATTTTATAGTCAGAACTGCTCGCAAGATTGCGGTAGGAAAAACCAACAACAAGAATAGTGAGCAGTTCATACGCTGGTCGATGTACTCGATTAATCAAATAAATATCGGACATGACGTAGGAATGCGAGCGGCCAGGTGGCGTAGTTTTCCAAAAAACGACCGCAAGTTTTGTTCGCTCGTTCAGACCTAGAGGCGTGAACACACCGCAAAGAGCGAATGGTTCATTTGAATAGCCGCCCCTTTTTAATGAACGAGCGAGCGCAAATAGCGTCCGGCACTGAATGAAGCCCTTAGACCACGCAGAGACCTTACTCAAGTTTGCATGTTTATTGGTAACAGCGGCTATGATACAGAGTAACAGCATCAATGATACAGAGTAAAGGCGGTAATGCAGGATACACAGCAGTATGCAGCTGGTTAACAGCAGTGGTCACAGTGATGCCTATAACAGAGGTAATGGGTCTCACCTAAAGGAGCTAAGTACTGCACACTGTGACACCACACACTGGAACGGCTGGGTTGCGCATGCTCACTACAGCATCAGGTTAGAGGTTATGACACCTCCTGACTCCGGGGTCCTAATGCCCGGAGTCTATTGCAGAGGAGAAGGAGATAGCACAGGAGCGCACTTGCAGAGGAGAATGAGATAGCGCAGGAGCGCACTTGCAGAGGAGAAGGAGACAGCGCAGGAGCGCACTTGCTGAGGAGAAGAAGGAGACAGCGCAGGAGCGCACTTGCTGAGGAGAAGGAGACAGCGCAGGAGCGCACTTGCTAAGGAGAAGGAGACAGTGCAGGAGCGCACTTGCAGAGGAGAAAAAGAAAACAGCGCAGGAGCGCACTTGCAGAGGAGAAAAAGAAAACAGCGCAGGAGCGCACTTGCAGAGGAAAAGAAGGAGACAGCGCAGGAGCGCACTTGCAGAGAAGGAGACAGCGCAGGAGCGCACTTGCAGAGAAGAAGGAGACAGCGCAGGAGCGCACTTGCAGAGGAAAAGAAGGAGACAGCGCAGGAGCGCACTTGCAGAGGAAAAGAAGGAGACAGCGCAGGAGCGCACTTGCAGAGGAAAAGAAGGAGACAGCGCAGGAGCGCACTTGCAGAGAAGAAGGAGACAGCGCAGGAGCGCACTTGCTAAGGAGAAGGAGACAGTGCAGGAGCGCACTTGCAGAGGAGAAAAAGAAAACAGCGCAGGAGCGCACTTGCAGAGGAGAAAAAGAAAACAGCGCAGGAGCGCACTTGCAGAGGAAAAGAAGGAGACAGCGCAGGAGCGCACTTGCAGAGAAGGAGACAGCGCAGGAGAGCACTTGCAAAGGAGAAGGAGACAGCGCAGGAGCGCACTTGCAGAGGAAAAGAAGGAGACAGAGCAGGAGCGCACTTGCAGAGAAGGAGACAGCGCAGGAGCGCACTTGCAGAGGAAAAGAAGGAGACAGAGCAGGAGCGCACTTGCAGAGAAGGAGACAGCGCAGGAGGGCACTTGCAGAGGAGAAGGAGACAGCGCAGGAGCACACTTGCAGAGGAGAAGGAGACAGCGCAGGAGCGCACTTGCAGAGGAGAAGAAGGAGACAGAGCAGGAGCGCACTTGCAGAGAAGGAGACAGCGCAGGAGAGCACTTGCAGAGGAGAAGGAGACAGCGCAGGAGCGCACTTGCAGAGGAGAAGGAGACAGCGCAGGAGCGCACTTGCAGAGGAGAAGGAGACAGCGTAGGAGAGCACTTGCAGAGGAGAAGGAGACAGCGCAGGAGCGCACTTGCAGAGGAGAAGAAGGAGACAGAACAGGAGCGCACTTGCAGAGAAGGAGACAGCGCAGGAGAGCACTTGCAGAGGAGAAGGAGACAGCGCAGGAGCGCACTTGCAGAGGAAAAGAAGGAGACAGGGCAGGAGCGCACTTGCAGAGGAAAAGAAGGAGACAGCGCAGGAGCGCACTTGCAGAGGAAAAGAAGGAGACAGCGCAGGAGCGCACTTGCAGAGGAAAAGAAGGAGACAGCGCAGGAGCGCACTTGCAGAGAAGAAGGAGACAGCGCAGGAGCGCACTTGCTGAGGATAAGAAGGAGACATCGAAGGAGCGCACTTGCAGAGGAGGTGGAGACAGCACAGGAGCGCACTTGCAGAGGAGGAGGAGACAGTGCAGGAGCGCACTTGCAGAGGAGGAGGAGACAGTGCAGGAGCGCACTTGCAGAGAAGAAGGAGACAGCGCAGGAGCGCACTTGCAGAGGAGAAGGAGCCAGCGCAGGAGCGCACTTGCAGAGGAGAAGGAGACAGCACAGGAGCGCACTTGCAGAGGAGGAGACAGCGCAGGAGCGCACTTGCAAAGGAGGAGGAGACAGCGCAGGAGCGCACTTGCAGAGGAAAAGAAGGAGACAGCGCAGGAGCGCACTTGCAGAGGAGGAGACAGCGCAGGAGCGCACTTGCAGAGGAGGAGGAGACAGCGCAGGAGCGCACTTGCAGAGGAAAAGGAGACAGCGCAGGAGCGCACTTGCAGAGAAGAAGGAGACAGCGCAGGAGTGCACTTGCTGAGGAGGAGGAGACAGCGCAGGAGCACACTTGCTGAGGAGGAGGAGAGCGCAGGAGCGCACTTGCAGAGGAGACGGAGACAGTGCAGGAGCGCACTTGCAGAGGAAAAGAAGGAGACAGCACAGGAGCGCACTTGCAGAGGAAAAGAAGGAGACAGCACAGGAGAGCACTTGCAGAGGAGGAGGAGACAGCGCAGGAGCGCACTTGCAGAGGAGACGGAGACAGTGCAGGAGCGCACTTGCAGAGAAAAAGAAGGAGACAGCACAGGAGCGCACTTGCAGAGGAAAAGAAGGAGACAGTACAGGAGAGCACTTGCAGAGGAGAAGGAGACAGTGCAGGAGCGCACTAGCAGAGGAAAAGAAGGAGACAGCGCAGGAGCGCACTTGCAGAGAAGAAGGAGACAGCGCAGGAGCGCACTTGCAGAGGAGAAGAAGGAGACAGAGCAGGAGCGCACTTGCAGAGGAGAAGGAGACAGCGCAGGAGCGCACTTGCAGAGGAGAAGAAGGAGACAGAGCAGGAGCGCACTTGCAGAGAAGGAGACAGCGCAGGAGAGCACTTGCAGAGGAGAAGGAGACAGCACAGGAGCGCACTTGCAGAGGAAAAGAAGGAGACAGCGCAGGAGCGCACTTGCAGAGAAGAAGGAGACAGCGCAGGAGCGCACTTGCAGAGGAGAAGAAGAAGACAGCACATGAGCGCACTTGCAGAGGAGAAGAAGGAGACAGCACATGAGCGCACTTGCAGAGGAGAAGAAGGAGACAGCGCATGAGCGCACTTGCAGAGGAGAAGAAGGAGACAGCGCATGAGCGCACTTGCAGAGGAGAAGGAGACAGCGCATGAGCGCACTTGCAGAGGAGAAGGAGAAAGCGCAGGAGCGCACTTGCAGAGGAGAAGGAGACAGCGCAGGAGCGCACTTGCAGAGGAGAAGGAGACAGCGCAGGAGCGCACTTGCAGAGGAGAAGGAGACAGCGCAGGAGCGCACTTGCAGAGGAGAAGGAGACAGCGCAGGAGTGCACTTGCAGAGGAGAAGGAGACAGCGCAGGAGCGCACTTGCAGAGGAGAAGGAGAAAGCGCAGGAGCGCGCTTGCAGAGGAGAAGGAGAAAGCGCAGGAGCGCGCTTGCAGAGGAGAAGGAGACAGCGCAGGAGCGCACTTGCAGAGGAGAAGGAGACAGAGCAGGAGCGCACTTGCAGAAAAGAAGGAGACAGCGCAGGTGCGCACTTGCAGAGGAGGAGGAGACAGCGCAGGAGCGCACTTGCAGAGGAGAAGAAGGAGACAGCGCAGGAGAACACTTGCAGGGGAAAAGAAGGAGACAGCGCAGGAGCACACTTGCAGGAGAAGAAGGAGACAGCGCAGGAGCACACCTGCAGGAGAAGGAGACAGCGCAGGAGCGTACTTGCAGAGAAGAAGAAGGAAACAGCGCAGGAGAACACTTGCAGAGGAAAAGAAGGAGACAGCGCAGGAGCACACTTGCAGGAGAAGGACACAGCGCAGGAGCACACTTGCAGGAGAAGAAGGAGACAGCGCAGGAGCGCACTTGCAGAGGAGAGGGAGACAGCGCAGGAGCACACTTGCAGAGGAGAAGAAGACAGCGCAGGAGCGCACTTGCAGAGAAGGAGACAGCGCAGGAGCGCACTTGCAGAGGAGAAGAAGGAGACAGCGCAGGAGCACACTTTCAGAGAAGAAGAAAGAGACAGCACAGGAGCGCACTTGCAGGAGAAGAAGGAGACAGCGCAGGAGCACACTTGCAGGAGAAGAAGGAGACAGCGCAGGAGCGAACTTGCATAGGAGAAGAAGGAGACAGCGCAGGAGCGCACTTGCAGAGGAGAAGAAGGAGACAGCGCAGGAGCGCACTTGCAGGAGAAGAAGGAGACAGCGCAGGAGCGCACTTGCAAAGGAGAAGAAGGAGACAGAGCAGGAGCACACTTGCAGAGGAGAAGGAGACAGCGCAGGAGCGCACTTGCAGAGGAGAAGAAGGAGACAGAGCAGGAGCGCACTTGCAGAGAAGAAGACAGCGCAGGAGAGCACTTGCAGAGGAGAAGGAGACAGCGCAGGAGCGCACTTGCAGAAGAAAAGAAGGAGACAGCGCAGGAGCGCACTTGCAGAGGAAAAGAAGGAGACAGCGCAGGAGCGCACTTACAGAGGAGAATGAGACAGCGCAGGAGAGCACTTGCAGAGGAGAAGGAGACAGCGCAGGAGTGCACTTGCAGAGGAGAAGGAGACAGAGCAGGAGCGCACTTGCAGAGAAGGAGACAGCGCAGGAGAGCACTTGCAGAGGAGAAGGAGACAGCGCAGGAGCACACTTGCAGAGGAGAAGAAGACAGCGCAGGAGCGCACTTGCAGAGAAGGAGACAGCGCAGGAGCGCACTTGCAGAGGAGAAGGAGACAGCGCAGGAGCACAGTTGCAGAGAAGAAGACAGCGCAGGAGCGCACTTGCAGAGAAGGAGACAGCGCAGCAGCGCACTTGCAGAGGAGAAGAAGGAGACAGCGCAGGAGCACACTTGCAGAGAAGAAGAAGGAGACAGCACAGGAGCGCACTTGCAGGAGAAGAAGGAGACAGCGCAAGGAGCGAACTTGCATAGGAGAAGAAGGAGACAGCGCAGGAGCGCACTTGCAGAGGAGAAGAAGGAGACAGCGCAGGAGCGCACTTGCAGGAGAAGAAGGAGACAGCGCAGGAGCGCACTTGCAGAGGAGAAGAAGGAGACAGGGCAGGAGCGCACTTGCAGAGGAGAAGAAGGAGACAGGGCAGGAGCGCACTTGCAGAGGAGAATGAGACAGGGCAGGAGCGCACTTGCAGAGGAGAATGAGACAGCACAGGAGCGCACTTGCAGAGGAGAATGAGACAGCACAGGAGCGCACTTGCAGAGGAGAAGGAGACAGCGCAGGAGCGCACTTGCAGGGGAGAAGAAGGAGACAGCGCAGGAGCGCACTTGCAGAGGAGAAGAAGGAGACAGCGCAGGAGCACACTTGCAGAGGAGAAGAAGAAGACAGCGCAGGAGCACACTTGCAGAGGAGAAGAAGGAGACAGCGCAGGAGCACACTTGCAGGAGAAGAAGGAGACAGCGCAGGAGCACACTTGCAGAGGAGAAGGAGACAGCGCAGGAGCGCACTTGCAGAGGAAAAGAAGGAGACAGAGCAGGAGCGCACTTGCAGAGAAGGAGACAGCGCAGGAGAGCACTTGCAGAGGAGAAGGAGACAGCGCAGGAGCGCACTTGCAGAGGAGAAGGAGACAGCGCATGAGCGCACTTGCAGAGGAGAAGAAGAAGACAGCGCAGGAGTGCACTTGCAGAGGAGAAGGAGACAGCGCATGAGCGCACTTGCAGAGGAGAAGGAGACAGCACATGAGCGCACTTGCAGGGGAGAAGAAGGAGACAGCACATGAGCGCACTTGCAGAGGAGAAGAAGGAGACAGCGCATGAGCACACTTGCAGAGGAGAAGGAGACAGCGCATGAGCGCACTTGCAGAGGAGACGGAGACAGTGCAGGAGCGCACTTGCAGAGGAAAAGAAGGAGACAGCACAGGAGCGCACTTGCAGAGGAAAAGAAGGAGACAGCACAGGAGAGCACTTGCAGAGGAGGAGGAGACAGCGCAGGAGCACACTTGCTGAGGATAAGAAGGAGACTGCGAAGAAGCGCACTTGCAGAGGAGAAGAAGGAGACAGCGCATGAGCGCACTTGCAGAGGAGAAGGAGACAGCGCATGAACGCACTTGCAGAGGAGAAGGAGAAAGCGCAGGAGCGCACCTGCAGAGGAGAAGGAGAAAGCGCAGGAGCGCACTTGCAGAGGAGAAGGAGACAGCGCAGGAGCGCACTTGCAGAGGAGAAGGAGACAGCGCATGAGCGCACTTGCAGAGGAGAAGGAGAAAGCGCAGGAGCGCACTTGCAGAGGAGAAGGAGAAAGCGCAGGAGCGCACTTGCAGAGGAGAAGGAGACAGCGCAGGAGCGCACTTGCAGAGGAGAAGAAGGAGACAGCGCAGGAGAACACTTGCAGGAGAAGAAGGAGACAGCGCAGGAGCGTACTTGCAGAGGAGAAGAAGGAAACAGAGCAGGAGAACACTTGCAGAGGAAAAGAAGGAGACAGCGCAGGAGCACACTTGCAGGAGAAGGACACAGCGCAGGAGCACACTTGCAGGAGAAGAAGGAGACAGCGCAGGAGCACACTTGCAGGAGAAGAAGGAGACAGCGCAGGAGCACACTTGCAGAGGAGAAGGAGACAACGCAGGAGCGCACTTGCAGAGGAGAAGAAGGAGACAGCGCAGGAGCACACTTGCAGAGAAGAAGAAGGAGACAGCGCAGGAGCACACTTGCAGGAGAAGAAGGAGACAGCGCAGGAGCGAACTTGCATAGGAGAAGAAGGAGACAGCGCAGGAGCGCACTTGCAGAGGAGAAGAAGGAGACAGCGCAGGAGCGCACTTGCAGGAGAAGAAGGAGACAGCGCAGGAGCGCACTTGCAGAGGAGAAGAAGGAGACAGCGCAGGAGCGCACTTGCAGAGGAGAAGAAGGAGACAGGGCAGGAGCGCACTTGCAGAGGAGAATGAGACAGCACAGGAGCGCACTTGCAGAGGAGAAGAAGGACACAGTGCAGGAGCGCACTTGCAGAGAAGAAGGAGACAGCGCAGGAGCGCACTTGCAGAGGAGAAGAAGGAGACAGCGCAGGAGCACACTTGCAGAGGAGAAGAAGGAGACAGCGCAGGAGCGCACTTGCAGAGGAGACAGTGGCGTAACTACTGCCCCCGCGGTGGCTTGGAGGCGCTGGATAGCTTGGGGGCGAAGGGGGCAGTAGTAGTAACTACGGAGGGTGCAGTCGCACCCCCTGCACCCTCCATCTGCCGGGCACCCGCTGAGTGTGTTACCAGCGGGCGCCCGGCTCCTATTCAAACCCCCGGCGGCATCCGGAGGACGGAGCTCTCTCCGTCTTCCGGGTCCCGCAGGGCACTATGGGAGTGACGTCATGACGTGACTCCCATAGTGCCGAGGAGCGGACGCCGGGGTATGGACGGCGGCAGCACTGGAGCGGGGATAAAGGTAAGCGTTTGTGTTATTTTCTTTTGTGTTTGTGTGCGCGCGGAGGGGGGGAGCAACTACAGGCGGCTAACTACAGGGGCTAACTACAGGGGGCTAACTACAGGGGCTAACTACAGGGGGCTAACTACAGGGGCTAACTACAGGGGGCTAACTACAGGGGCTAACTACAGGGGCTAACTACAGGGGGCTAACTACAGGGGGCTAACTACTAGAAGGGGCACTACAGGGGGCCCTGCATAATGGGCACTACTACAGGGGGCACTACTTTAATGGGCACTAGTACAGGGGGCCCTGCATAATGGGCACTACTACAGGGGGCATTACATAAGGGGCACTACTACAGGGGGCATTGCATAAGGGGCACTACTACAGGGGGCACTGCATAATGGGCACTACTACAGGGGGCACTGCATTTTGGGGCACAACTACAGGGGGCACTGTATAAGGGGCACTAATTAGATACACAGTTTACAGGTTATAAACTATGTTCCCAATAATCTGGTTCTACACGGACATAAAAACTGTGCAACCTGTCTTGAGCTGAGGTGACGGACTGGCAGGAGCAGAAAGGAGGGTTGGTGAAGTAGATCAGTCAGGGTGGGATGTAACGGGCATTACTGTTTGGCATAATGTGTATTTGGCATTACTGTGTGCACAATGTGCTATTAGGGGCATTACTGTGTGGCATAATGTGTAAGGGGCATTACTGTGTGGCATAATGTGTTGTATGTGGCATTACAGTGTGGCATACTGTGAAATAGGGGCATTACAGCATGGCATAAACTTGTTATAAGTGCTTTACTGTATGTCATTATGTGTTATATGTGGCATTATTGAGTGGGATGTGTAAGGGGCATTGCTGTGTGGCATAGTGTGTTGTAAGGGGCATTCCGGTGTGGCACACTGTGTTATAAGTGGCATTACTTAGTGTGTCATAATGTGTAAGGCACGTTGCTGTATCATGTAACCACACACCTTAAATGTAGTCTTTGGGTGTGTTTGATCTTTGGGTGGGAGGGGGGGAGAGCGCCTGAAACTTTTTTGGCATGGGGGAGCAAAATTTATAGTTACGCCACTGAGAGGAGAAGGAGACAGCGCAGGAGCGCACTTGCAGAGGAGAAGAAGGAGACCGCGTAGGAGCGCACTTGCAGAGTGCTAGGAGACAGCGCAGGAGCGCACTTGCAGAGGACAAGGAGACAGAGCAGGAGGGCACTTGCAGAGGACAAGGAGATAGTGCAGGAGCGCATTTGCAGAGGAGAAGAAGGAGACAGTGCAGGAGCGCACTTGCAGAGGAGAAGAAGGAGACAGCGCAGGAGCGCATTTGCAGAGGAGGAGGAGACAGCGCAGGAGCGTATTTGCAGAGGAGGAGGAGACAGCGCAGGAGCACACTTGCAGAGGAGAAGAAGGAGACAGCGCAGGAGCGCACTTACAGAGGAGTAGGAGACAGTGCAGGAGCGCATTTGCAGAGGAGGAGGAGACAGCACAGGAGCACACTTGCAGAGGAGAAGAAGGAGACAGCACAGGAGAACACTTGCAGAGGAAAAGAAGGAGACAGCGCAGGAGCGCACTTACAGAGGAGTAGGAGACAGTGCAGGAGCGCACTTACAGAGGAGTAGGAGACAGCACAGGAGAACACTTGCAGAGGAGAAGAAGGAGACAGCTCAGGAGCGCACATACAGAGGAGATGGAGACAGCGCAGGAGCACATTTGCAGAGGAGGAGGAGACAGTGCAGGAGCACAGTTGCAGAGGAGAAGAAGGAGACAGCTCAGGAGAACACTTGCAGAGGAGGAGGAGACAGCGCAGCAGCACAGTTGCAGAGGAGAAGAAGGAGACAGCTCAGGAGAACACTTGCAGAGGAGGAGACAGCGCAGGAGCGCACTTACAGAGGAGTAGGAGACAGTGCAGGAGCGCATTTGCAGAGGAGGAGGAGAAAGCACAGGAGCGCACTTGCAGAGGAGAAGAAGGAGACAGCTCAGGAGCGCACTTACAGAGGAGTAGGAGACAGTGCAGGAGCGCATTTGCAGAGGAGGAGGAGGAGACAGCACAGGAGCACACTTGCAGAGGAAAAGAAGGAGACAGCGCAGGAGCGCACTTACAGAGGAGTAGGAGACAGTGCAGGAGCGCATTTGCAGAGGAGGAGGAGACAGCACAGGAGCACACTTGCAGAGGAGAAGAAGGAGACAGCACAGGAGAACACTTGCAGAGGAAAAGAAGGAGACAGCGCAGGAGAACACTTGCAGAGGAGGAGACAGCGCAGGAGCACACTTACAGAGGAGTAGGAGACAGTGCAGGAGCGCCTTTGCAGAGGAGGAGGAGACAGCACAGGAGCGCACTTGCAGAGGAGAAGATGAGACAGCTCAGGAGCGCACTTACAGAGGAGTAGGAGACAGTGCAGGAGCGCATTTGCAGAGGAGGAGGAGACAGCACAGGAGCACACTTGCAGAGGAAAAGAAGGAGACAGCGCAGGAGAGCACTTACAGAGGAGTAGGAGACAGTGCAGGAGCACATTTGCAGAGGAGGAGGAGACAGCGCAGGAGAACACTTGCAGAGGAGGAGACAGCGCAGGAGCGCACTTGCCGAGTAGAAGGAGACAGCGCAGGAGCACACTTGCAGAGGAGGAGATAGCGCAGGAGCGCACTTGCAGAGGAGAAGAAGGAGACAGCTCAGGAGAACACTTGCAGAGGAAAAGAAGCAGACAGCGCAGGAGAACACTTGCAGAGGAGGAGACAGCGCAGGAGCACACTTGCAGAGGAAAAGAAGGAGACAGCGCAGGAGCACAGTTGCAGAGGAGAGGAAGGAGACAGCGCAGGAGAACACTTGCAGAGGAAAAGAAGGAGACAGCGCAGGAGCGCGCTTGCAGAGGAGAAGGAGACAGCGCAGGAGCACAGTTGCAGAGGAGAAGAAGGAGACAGCGCAGGAGCACACTTGCAGAGGAGAAGAAGGAGACAGCGCAGGAGAACACTTGCAGAGGAGGAGACAGCGCAGGAGCACAGTTGCAGAGGAGAAGAAGGAGACAGCGCAGGAGCACAGTTGCAGAGGAGAAGAAGGAGACAGCACAGGAGAACACTTGCAGAGGAAAAGAAGGAGACAGCGCAGGAGCGCGCTTGCAGAGGAGAAGAAGGAGACAGCGCAGGAGCACAGTTGCAGAGGAGAAGAAGGAGACAGCGCAGGAGCACACTTGCAGAGGAGAAGAAGGAGACAGCGCAGGAGAACACTTGCAGAGGAGGAGACAGCGCAGGAGCGCACTTGCCGAGTAGAAGGAGACAGCGCAGGAGCGCACTTGCCGAGTAGAAGGAGACAGCGCAGGAGCGCACTTGCAGAAAAGAAGGAGACAGCGCAGGAGCGCACTTGCAGAGGAGAAGGAGACAGCGCAGGAGCGCACTTGCAGAGGAGAAGGAGACAGCGCAGGAGCGCACTTGCAGAGGAGAAGGAGGAGACAGTTTTGTGGGATCTAAGGACACGTGGTGGCATATAATGGCAAGGTGCAGGTATGGGTGGCATATGATGGTATTTTTTTTAACAAGTCGTGGTCTGCGTGTATGTAGGGGACTCTCTAAAATCGCCAATAAATAATTTAATCTCAAATCGATTTGTTAGTGTTGTCAACACCAGCATCTGTTTTGGGGGGCAGTGATCTTCCAAGTGTAGCTAGAGTTTTTGGTGCCCTATGCCACTTTTTGGTGCCCCGCAGGAGCACAGTTGCAGAGGAGAAGAAGGAGACAGCTCAGGAGAACACTTGCAGAGGAGAAGACAGCGCAGGAGCGCACTTACAGAGGAGTAGGAGACAGTGCAGGAGCGCATTTGCAGAGGAGGAGGAGAAAGCACAGGAGCGCACTTGCAGAGGAGAAGAAGGAGACAGCTCAGGAGCGCACTTACAAAGGAGTAGGAGACAGTGCAGGAGCGCATTTGCAGAGGAGGAGGAGACAGCACAGGAGCACACTTGCAGAGGAGGAGACAGCGCAGGAGCGCACTTGCCGAGTAGAAGGAGACAGCGCAGGAGCACACTTGCAGAGGAGGAGATAGCGCAGGAGCGCACTTGCAGAGGAGAAGAAGGAGACAGCTCAGGAGAACACTTGCAGAGGAAAAGAAGCAGACAGCGCAGGAGAACACTTGCAGAGGAGAAGACAGCGCAGGAGCACACTTGCAGAGGAAAAGAAGGAGACAGCGCAGGAGCACAGTTGCAGAGGAGAAGAAGGAGACAGCGCAGGAGAACACTTGCAGAGGAAAAGAAGGAGACAGCGCAGGAGCGCGCTTGCAGAGGAGAAGAAGGAGACAGCGCAGGAGCACAGTTGCAGAGGAGAAGAAGGAGACAGCGCAGGAGCACACTTGCAGAGGAGAAGAAGGAGACAGCGCAGGAGAACACTTGCAGAGGAGGAGACAGCGCAGGAGCACAGTTGCAGAGGAGAAGGAGACAGCGCAGGAGCACAGTTGCAGAGGAGAAGGAGACAGCGCAGGAGCGCACTTGCAGAGGAGAAAGAGACAGCGCAGGAGCGCACTTGCAGAGGAGAAGGAGACAGCGCAGGAGCGCACTTGCAGAGGAGAAGGAGACAGCGCAGGAGCGCACTCGCAGAGGAGACAGTTTTGTGGGATCTAAGGACACGTGGTGGCATATAATGGCAAGGTGCAGGTATGGGTGGCATATGATGGTATTTTTTTTAACAAGTCGTGGTCTGCGTGTATGTAGGGGACCCTCTAAAATCACCAATAAATAATTTAATCTCAAATCGATTTGTTAGTGTTGTCAACACCAGCATCTGTTTTGGGGGGCAGTGATCTTCCAAGTGTAGCTAGAGTTTTTGGTGCCCTATGCCACTTTTTGGTGCCCCGCTCCGCCCACCCCCCCCCCCCCCCCCCCTTCATTTTTTATATAGGGACATAAGACAGCGCACCTGAAAAAGGGCCATGGCCTCATGGGGAAGGGCCAGAGAAGAGATAGGGGCGGCCAGGAGATGCTGGGGATAAAAGAAGAGGAAGCTAAAAGTGAGAATAATAATAAACAGGAAATTTGAGAGGCCCAAACAGCGCCCCCTACCCTGTGGTGCCCTGTGCCGTGGCACTGATCGCACTACCCTAGTTACCTGAATGTGATTATTGGAGTAAAATTTTCATACTGACATGTAATTTAACCTATTTTGCCATTTTAAAGTGGACCTCTCACCTAAGCACGATGGATGCAGCAGTTTAGTGGGATGAACAAATATTCATCAGAATACAGACTATCAATTCGCAGGGAACCAGCACGTTATGAATATTAGTCAGGCTCATGAATATTAGTCAGGCTCATGAATATTAGTCAGGCTCATGAATATTAGCCAGAGTACCAATGATGTCACTGGTTCCTGGCACATTAATAGGCTGTACACTGTGACAGCCCCCAAAACTGGATGCCTCTACTGTGTGTAGGGGGGACAAGTTCACTTT